>CAJQZN010043784.1:0-58328 GCA_907164685.1 Colias eurytheme | reverse complement strand
TTATTACCAAAATTAAGCGAATTAGAGTAATTTCGCTGAAATTTTAATGAAGTTACTTGAATATTACACTACATCACTAGTAGGCACGTATACATGTCATTGGCGCGAGAGAACATGCTTTTTTAGCCATTAATTAAGTTATTTTTTGTCATCAAATATTTGAATAACTACTTGGCAATTTTGTTTACTGTGTACAATTATGTAATAACTGGGGATTCAGTTCATAAACTGTATAAATAAAACACGTAAAAGTAAAGGTTTAATATGTTTATTTTGTATTTATCTATGATCTGTTTCTTGGCATGTATAGGTGTCGTTGGCGCTCAGGGCACGATTGCGCATGACATCTATAGATGTCATTGGCGTTCAAAAGGTTAAACTGAAGGTATAGAAAACACTCAAAACTAAAATTATGTATGTCATAGAAGTAGTAATCTACATTCGTGTCTTAGATTTTAATTGGATTTCTTCGAGTCTTTGGATGGCGAGCGGGATCTCGATCGTGACATGGACCTTCCCTTGGAGCGAGAGCGGGAGCGGGAGCGGGAGCGGCTGCGAGAGCGGGAGCCCGACCTCGGGGAGCGCGAGCGAGTGCGGCGACGAGACCTGGACCGGCTGAAACATTCACCACAATAAATAAATAATATTATAGGACATTATTACACAAATCGACCTAGTCCCACAGTAAGCTCAATTAAGGCTTGTGTTGTGGGTACTAGGCGACGATAAATATAATATTTTAATAAATACATATACATATACATAATAACACCCAGACCCAAGAACAAATAATTGAGTTCATCACACAAATATTTGCCCTGACCGGGGATCGAACCCGGGACCGTCGGCTCAGTAGGCAGTTACTTTACCACTGCGCCAACCGCGTCGTCGAATTATTTAATTAAGAGCCTCTTGATGTTTATTACGTTACTCACCTGTCTTACGAATTTGCATTATATTATACTCCGATAGATATTTACGCTATGTATGATATAGATTAGGGAATAAAACAAATAACGAAAAATGTGAAAATATATAAATTATATAATTTATGGGAAGATAAAATATGTATAGATATTTTATCCCCATATTATGTATGGATAAAATATAACTGTTTCATTTTTGTAATACATATTATGTTATGATTTTATTTTTATTAAAGAGTATTATGTTAATAGTCAGATTGAAGGTTTTGTTGTTTATTTTGTATTTATGTTGAATATTGTTATCTATAATTTTTTTTATGATAAACTGAAAACAAGGGACATGAATAGGTAAATGTTTGATGGCTACTAAAAGACGTCTTTGTCTACCGTGTGCTATTACTCTTACCAACTCTTCAGCCTATCTATACCTATAAACTTACAAACTCCATTTACTTAACTGATATATCTTATTTACTCTTCAGTGTTTATAAAAAAAAGATTTGTAAATCTGTTTGGTTATCTATTTGATCTGCTCTGATGACAGATGCAGGATAATAATGTGTAACTCACTGAGTGCACGCAGTGATTACAAAAGTCGTGACGCGACGCGCAGTAAGTACACTATGCTCAATGTAGTTCTCAAGTGAAGCGTGCACGTAGGTTGGTACGAGGTTCGCAGAGCGAAGTAACTGTAGTAGCCAACATTAGCGCAGAACACGCAGCGAAGTGAAAGCTACGTAGCGCAGACAATAAGAAGTGCAGACACTGAAGAGTTTGATCTCGGCGCACAGGCCAATGATAACCTATAACATAGTTATCATTGGTATATGTGGATACAAAGCAATGGGATGGAATCTTTTATTTTTTTTATGCATAAAAAATGTGTACATGTAATGTTTCATTTCTTGAAAGATTCCATATAGAAAAAAACATTTACACAAACATTCTGATGTCGACAATTATATTCACCTGCGCCTGCGGCGACGGCTGCAGTCCCTGGCATAGTGTCCACGATCACCACAATCATAGCAGCGGTCATCATAAGGACGTGGAGGCAAACGTGAGCGTGGTGGTGGACCGCGACCGCTATAGCCGCGACCGCCATTTGACAACTCTACGCGTGCCCGCCGCCCACATATAGTCCTGCCATCTAAACCGCGTATCTAAAGGTAAAACAATCATTGTTTTAAAATACTTACTCAGAGAATGTGAACCAGTATATATTCTATAGTCTCAAAAACTTACGGCATCTTCAGCATCACGAGGATCTTCAAATTCGACAAAAGCAAAGCCCGGCGGATTTCGTGCCACCCAAACATTTCTTAATGGACCGTAGTATGAGAAAGCATCTTCCAACTCTGGTTTGCTTGCATTGTTCCCGAGATCTCCTACGTATATTTTACAATCACCGTACCGTGACATGGTTCCTAAAATGTAAAAACCCTAATTAAAATACCTGGATGCCATGGTCAAACCACAATCAAAGGCTGTCTCATAGTTGTGTTATTCTTCGTGTTACTTACTCAATTTTTGTCAAATTACAAATTATACACCATTTGTGATCATTAAATATTGATAAAATGAATAAGTATGAATCAGAAATTATATACTTATAGAATTATTACGCGTTAAATCACAAAAACGTCACATCGACCTTGCAACATCAACAAAATGGCCGCTCTTTTGGGGCTTGCCGATTTGCCGCTTCACCACAGATAACAGATTACTATATATTAAGCGTCTTTTTCACGGTCCATCCCCTACGTACGTCAGCTCAAGGCCGCGGTGCTGGATGTAACCTTCCCCGTTTTCCAATTACAGCACTAGAGCGCATTATGCGGCATAATGCTTAACGTTGAATGTTCCAACTACAGCAACGCTTCGCACAATCGAGCACAAGAAAAAGTAATGCGCGTGCAATCGATTTATCATTAGTAATTATTAATTGTTGGAAAAAAATTTAAAGCTTTCGTTACATTGTAGTTTTTTCGAAATAATCAAAGTTAATTCAAATTGTGTTAAAAAAATAAATATAAGTATGGATGAAGGTACAAACATTGAAAAAAATGTTAATGAAATAATCAAAATCCAAATTACTTAAAATAACCGTAAATATTTTTCAACCAATTATTATGTATACCACTTTATTTACACATTAATGAGGTTATTGCTAATTATTAGAATATTTTTTTTTCAACACTGAACTTAGCGCAACCTGCTGGTGCGTTTCACGTTCCAATTAAGCATCAGCATAATTCGGCATTGTGCGGCACTGAGTCGCATTATGCTCTGTAATTGGAAAACAGCCCTTATGTCTTGCGAGAAGCCCGCGGTCCGCGATATCACGATTCACGAACCACGAGTCGCGGATCGAGATATCGCAACTTATTGCAAAGGTATTTTACACACGAGAGCTACGAGTGTCGTGATAAGAACTATCGCATTTTTTTTTCTTTGAAATCTGTAGCTGCTGCATTAAAAATTTTATTGTTGAAAAAGAAAAAAAAATGTTGTGTGGTTTTATGAAACCACGGTAAAAGTGAAACTGTTCGAACGGTTCCGAACACTGCTTTGTGTAGCGCATGTCGCGTGACGGTCGGCTGCCGAGTAGATACCTACTCGGCAGCCGCGATACACGCGACATGCGCTACACAAACCAAAAAGTTTGAGATGATGTAATAAAAGTTTCACTTTAAAAGGTCAATTTGGGTTTGAGACTGGATTTCTAGGAGACATGACTCAAACTCAAACATTCATTTATTCAATAAGACTATTATTTAGTAGCACTTTCGAATCGTCATTACTTATGTATTTTTAACATTTACCACCATGAAGCTGGTGTTTACCATAATAATTTATTGCGAGAAAGACTGAAAAATGGTCAATAAAAAAATAAAAACATAATAATCTCATAAATCCTATTAACTCTACAGTTTCTTCATGAGATTATAATTATGACTTTGTCCTTGACTCATTATTTATATATAAACAAAAGCACAAGCCATGCGGGCTAAACTTCCTGCGAGATATTATACGAAACTAGACCGATATGTATCGAGATCTGTTGCTGTCTGACAGACTTCCACTTGCCAAGTTAGGTGTGAAAGGGATAAAAAAACATACAGGCGTCATTCAAGGTCATCTTTTCTTGTTACAAGTTAATGTTCATACTGAAATCTCCAGTGTATTAGATATAAGCTTCTTGGTTTTAGGGATATTGCGAATGTATTGCCAGCCTTTACGATATAATAATTATTATTAATATGCTCTATTCTCTACGGGCCTATATATATTATAACATTCTAAATGATTAAGATTTAAGAGTTAATGGGAATGCCGGTCATCAACATTCGCACAAATAATAAAACGGCTCAAATGTGAAAAACATCGAATAATATGAACTTTTGGCGTACGCACGTACGTGACAGGTATTGCACTGCTCAAGCCATCGTGACGTATGACGATACGTCATAACCTAGGTTCAAGCACACACTGTATCTACGGTGTACACGCACGCACTGCCAACAATTTTTTTTTCTCCAAATTAAAATATTATACAGAAAAGAATAATTCTTCGGGGGCTCATCTATGTAATTAACTGTATCTTTTTCTACAAGAAAAAAATAAAAAAAAAACAATGTGTTAAATCATGCGAGAAAGTTGTACAGTGTTGCCAGTAACTCTGCAACATGTTGTTTTTACTTAGTGCCCAATAAATCTTTTACGAGTTACCGTAAGGGGCTTAAAAAACAATAAAGTTGTAGTATATAATGTGCATTGGAGGCTAAAACTTCACTTAACTCTTAATGTTGTATCTAATGCTATTGGTTGAAGAAAATGAAATAAAGAATAAATTTTAAATGTTTATTAACACTTGTAGGAAGTTATAAAATGGCAATCATTAAAGTATAATGTTCTATACTGTATTTTATCTTAATGTTGTAACTAATGCTTTTTGAGATCACAATTATTTATTACACACTATATAATTATTTGCAACTGCAACAACCCACATCATATTACATATTGAAATCAATTTCGATCATTTACCATATATACAAAAACTATCAATACTTCTTTATATATAGCAATTATAAAAATAACTCCAAGAATCTCACTTAAATAATCTTTTTTAAATTATGTGAATATAAAATATATTACATACTACTATGCAAGTCTTTGACATAAAGAAATATGGACAAAATGATACTTTATGAACACCAATAAGGATTTTGACAAAGAATTAATAACAGTGAAAATTATAATAATCTAAAAATATATTGATAATTTTATTCCAGATGTTTCAAACATGTGAATCATTATAAAATGATAAAATTTATTAAGTGCTCTTAATATTTCATTGATAAAAAATATGTAGACATGATGTGTAATATGATAAATCCTTACACAAAGTTCCACAAATTAGAGACACATGAATTTTCAGTTTATGGCATGGCCAACCTGAGCCAATCAGCTTATTCAAAGTGCTGTGCACTTTCAAAACTTTGGAGTCATCTGAATCAGTCAGAAATCATGATTAAAAATTGTACATCTAGGAATATCTTTTACATAACATACCTATTCCTTATAATCAAATATTAACTTCCATTACATCAATACAAAACAAAACAAATACATCACAAATTTTTCTTTTAATATAAAAGATGTTCTACTACATTCTTAAAAACAGGACCTTGCTCTGTTATACATACTTAATTTTTATCATTTTGTACA
This sequence comes from Colias eurytheme, assembly GCA_907164685.1. NCBI lineage: Eukaryota > Metazoa > Arthropoda > Insecta > Lepidoptera > Pieridae > Colias > Colias eurytheme. Next base: position 52,668 of record CAJQZN010043784.1, on the reverse strand, counting down.
CCTTTAGTTTGTACATTGCTAGATATATATACATATATTAAATACACAAATATTCATGCAACTAAAAATAATCTATGTGGGCAATTCTTATTTAAAATTTTATCAAATTATTTATTTTTCACATTAATAATAATCAATAAACACAATTCGAATTCAATTTCATTACATTATAATATTATATTAATTTAAAACCCTACAAAGATGAGAATCTCACAATTTTATAAATATTCAGTGTTCACATAATATTATCACAATAATACATATTATATCACCATCAAAATAAATAAAATAGTGCCTGCAGTATTATTATGTATTAATCTTGGATATTGAATGAAAGTGATTGCTTTTCAATACCACTTTGTACATATTGTCATCATGACATCATAATCACAATACATGAAATAAATAATAACCTCTATTAATTGAATTAATAAGTTTTTTATGGAAGTGCTTGCCTCTGATCCCATTGTCGATGCTGATGTGTGCGTAAATGACTCTCCTGGTGACTTTCATGATACTGATGAGTTTCTTGGGTGTCATGGACTTTCTTGTCAGGTTTTTTCACTAAATGTGCATTGATTGGATATTTTAACGCAGTTCTTAATTGGTCATTGTGCTCTTCTAAGGAATTAACAGCATAATGGAGGACAAGTTCATTTAAGGTTCTGAAAAATAATAATTATATTGGTTAAAAGTTTGAGTAAAATATTTAAATTTGATGTACTAATTTTCATAGGAATCCACAGTTTCATAATACATACTGTTTATTAATTTGGTATAATTATACCTATTGTATAAAATAATAATTAACACAGAAACAAACACATTAACTTCAAATATTAGCTTATGCCAGCCATGGGCAATTACCTCCACACATATTTTTCTGCAATATGTATCTGTAATCTGAATCTATATTCCAATCATGGACGTTTAAAAAAAGACGGACGCCGTATTACGAACAAACAACGTGAAGCCACCATAGTAAGCTAGCGATCGTGTAAAGACAATAACACGCACACACTCTCACCATAGTAAGCTAGTCGGCCGCCATTACGTCGTGAACTACTGACTGATTAACTGCGTCACTGTTTCACAAAAAATATTTAAAATGCCGTCTTGCGTGGTTAAATGGTGTCGCAACAGTACAATTTTAAATAACAAAACACAAGGGATTACATTCCACAGGGAAGCAAGTTATTTCTTTTATGTTTTAATGGTCCGGGAGCCAGCAGCAGATTTTATGACCAAGTTCCTCTCAAGCGGTAAGTAGTAAAATGCATCAAAGTATAGTATTATGAAGCCTCGTGAACGTCAGCTGGAGCTCGGTTGGGGGGAAGAGCGGTTGTAGCCTCCCGTATCAGCTGACGGTTTTTCCACCAAGATACAGCCAGCTGACATATATATTTATCCACAGTTACATATAAGCTATCATCAGGTAAATTTTTGTTTGAGAGGAAATAACGGAAAATAAATTTTTCTTTAAATTTAACTTTCATGTTCGAGACACCAGCTGACGTATAATACACCATGTTGTAACCAGCTGACTATTTTTTTTCGTTGAGATATTGGGTTAGCTACAATTTGACAAATTTTTAGCTGATAGGAAATGAATGAATGAATGTATTTTTTTTCCTATGTGCGTGGGACAACCGCTCACCCCCCCCAACCGAGCGCCAGCTGACGTTCACGAGGCTTTATAATACTATACTCTCATGCGTCTGACGAATTATCTCTTGAGAGGAAATAGTTAACCAAATTTGCACCTGGCTCCCTAACCATAATGACAAAATTACCACGGCAAAATTTGTCATCAGGACAGCTGTTGCCATGGCAACATGGCACACACACATGGATGTTTCGCCGCCATTACTAGGCTTCACTCAATGTTTAGGCGATATACCGTCCGTCTTTTTTTATACGTCCATGATTCCAATTATCAAGAAGACTACCAGGTATTCCAGGTAATAAATAAGTATAACATTTCTAATTCAACTATGCTAAATAAAATAGTTAATAAAGTATTTATATTATCAGCAATAGTTATTTAAAATACTTACTTGTAAATATTATAAGGTTCAGCAAAGCCATATCCTCGTTCAGTCTTGAATATTATACAATGATATACCATATTATTACAAATAATAGATAAAGCTAATTGGCCTGTAGAGTTGGGTCTTATTAAAAATGTACCCTGGGGTTTTCCTTCTAGAAGCCTCGTTGCCATATCACGGGTACAGTTCTCCACCATCCAAGTAACACTCTCTCGATGAGCATATAACTCTTCAAGTTTGTGTATATTATCATCTTCTAATGCTTGCAAATATTCATCAGTTTTTCCTCTTCGCTGTAGCCATCTAATAACATATGGTACATTAAAATTGGTCAAATGTGTAAATTTTTTTTAAATCTATACTAATATTATAAAGCTGAAGAGTTTGTTTGTTTGAACGCGCTAATCTCGGGAACTACTGGTCCGATTTGAAAAATTCTTTCGGTGTTAGATAGCTCATTTATCAAGGAAGGTTATAGGCTATATATCATCACGCTAGGACCAACAGGAGTGGAGCCACGGGGGTGAAACCACGCGGAGCAGCTAGTATGATATAAAATAAGTTATCGTTCATTTATTCAGAGCCATAAATAAAAAAAGGAAAAAATAATTTGGTTAGTTATATATTAGTCTTCGTATGTACCTAGAACAAATCTTAAAATTACTTACGTTTTGTACCGGTCTTTAATTTTATACAGATTAATAACTTCAGACTTTAATTTAGTTATTTCTCTTTCAAGAAGCAAATTAGATTCAACAGTCTCCCTCAAAATGTTGTGATGCTGAGCTCTAGCCTGTTTTAAACTATTTACTCTCGAAATGAGCTGCCTATTATTTTCAATAAGGTCATTTTTTTCATGTGGTTGTGCTTCTGCCTGCATTTTTTCTTGTAATTTTAAATGTTCTTCACATACTTTAACAGTTTCTTTGAATGCATCTAAAGTCTGTCTCTTGAATTTAACTTCTTCTCTAAGCCTCAAATATTTTTCTGACCGCTCATTGTAATCCCTTGTCTTTAGGACAAATTTCTTATGTATTTCTTTATAGTTCAGTTCGAGGGTTTCATCATTAATATTTTCACCACCGTCATTGTCCTGCAGTCTTGAGAGTGGATGTGTGAGCTTGATGTCTAGGCTGCTATTGCAATGGGCCAATGAATACTCTCTGTAGAACCTAACTAGGTCAACAACTGAGTTGAACTCGTATGGTTCACAGAATCCATAGCGGCCATCTTGGTTGTAAATCTTTATTAGTTTATTTGTGCCTCCTTTTCGTACAGTTAATGTGTAACCACCATCTTTATTTGATGCATTACGAACTAGGAAGGTGCCATCACAGGTGTCTCTTAATTTTTCATTGGCATCATCCCTGAAAAGATAAAATATAAATATTATTTTTACTAAAGAGCATTTTAAAGAGAAATAGGCTAAGAGAAACATATTGTAATAAATAAATAAATAGATGAGGATCAATACATGTCTATTTTCTTGCAATAATTAGAGGTACACTAAAATGATGCAATATTGGTTTAACAATTAGGATGGTGAAATGGGAGCAAATATAATGCAATAAGTCTTCATTAACTTAATTTCCTTGACTTCATTTAAAAGTCACAATATTCTTTTATCTTATCACTAAAACTATTGATATTAAAATATTGTATGAAGATTTATTAAATTGAATTTTTAGCAATTTTTGTTTGTTATAAAAGGTTTTTTGAAACAAATTGAAATTAAAAATTCTTGCTTATAGATAAAGGTACCAAATATTAAATGTTTAAGCCCTATTTCATTATTTTAGTGTGAGAATGAGAAGAATGAAGAATGACAGTTTAATGAGATTTAAAAAGATCCAATTGCAATTGGTGTTATAACATTTTTTTTCGGAAAATTTTATTTCCATTGAATGCAGCAGATTCATTGAGAGAATATTTAATTATTGATTCATCAAAATCATTGATCAAAATTCAAAATCATTCATCAAATCAATGACAAATAATTTTGTGTTTCCATAATTTCAAACTTGATTAGTTTTTACTTTTAGGCTACGCGCAGACATACAGCGTTCTGCGTTCCGCGTTCTGCGTTCGTCAGTTCTGCGTTCTGCGTTCTAGCGCACACAGGAGCCGTTCAAGACATTTGCGTTCTATTTCGTGACTCTCCGCACGTGAAACATGTCTCTCGAAAGTTCATCTTCCGAAGATGAAGCCTTGTTTTTGTGGAGTCTAGAGGAGTCAAAAAAAAGAAGAAAATGTTGGGTACACCCTATCAACACGAAACGAGATGATATGGGAGAATTTAGTATTCTTATCCCTGAGCTGCTTCATGATGAAGAGAGATTTCATAGTTATTTTCGAATGTCAATAAATAGCTTCAATGAGTTACATGACTATGTAAAATCTGAAATAGAAAAACAAGATACCAATTGGAGAAGACGGACCAGCAATAGCGAGAACGCGAGTTCTTTGTAATTCTGTACAGAGAACGCGAGAACGCAAGCGTTCCGAATGACCGCCGCGATCTAACTGCGTTCTGTGTGCGCCGGCGCTATAGATCCTTCACATTACAAAGAACGCGGAACGCAGAACGCAGAACGCGGAACGCAGAACGCTCTCTGTCTGCGCGTACCCTTATTCTAAATCTTGGTAATTTATTTTTAATTTTTTAACTACTTAACTACACAACACTATACAATTAAGTCAAAAAATTATACATACTTAGCTAACTTATCGTTTATATTTCGGGAACCAGGGATACAAAAATGAATGAAACATTATTTTTAATCATATCAAATCAATTAAACTAATTTTTAAAATAAATTTATTTTATAACAATATACACAAGAAGAGGTAAATAAGAGAGTGAAAATATTTTATTTATAATAAGTTCTTACCGAGTAATATCGCCCCAGTACCATTCGGCATTTTCTAAACTTTCTTCAGCAGACTGTTGAGGAGCACCTATTTCCACCATTCTAATATCATAAAAATTAAGCTGACGAAGACTATGTAGTTAATATGATTTAATAGTCAAATTGTCGATTAAATCTAAGAACAACTTTTGATACCAGCGGGATTTGTTACTTCCGCCCGATTGAGGTTACAGTGTAAAAAAATCATACTTATTACAAGAGATTTCCTATATATGCGGTCTAGAACATACTTTTGTAGTTCAAATCGTAGAAAAACATACATTACAAGACAATAACAGCACTTTACAAAGCACTCGATTCGTTAACAGCACAAAGGGAGTTATTAGCGTACACAGCAGACAGTTACTATGGCTGACAAGAGAAGACTTGATTTGGAAACCAATTTGAACAGGATAAGATCATTTTAGCAGTCTTGTGAACACTATTAACACGATTATTACATCAGTTTTTCTGCATCTTATCTATTTTCATTAAAACACATTTCTTTTTAAATACCGCAGTTTTTTTCTATAAAAAGTGATACTGCATTCGGGCTTCAGACTCAAAGAATACTTATACCTATATATATAAAAGTACTCTGTGACTTATACTCTAAAAAAGAGTTCAGACTTCTCACTTCAGTAGCGACTGACGTAAATCGTTGTGTTGCCAGATACACTACAGAGGAAGTAATATAGACTGTCTAAGGATTTAACAGAGTATATATTACATTTTGTGATTTTGCTCTATTAGGCCGCGTTTCCATCTGCAACAAAGAGTACTATAATATGATCTGCAAGTAAACTTCCGCAAGAACTATCCGACAGTCTGTCTGACAGCAACTTGCAAGTGTAAACCATGTAGCAAGTTCTGTCGCGACAGTTTGTCAAGCGCTTCTTGCGAGAAGTTGCGAAAGCGTGTGTAAACATGACTGCGTCTACTCGCGACAGATCTCGCTGCTAATCGGTCTAGTTTCGTCACAGTATATCTCGCAGCAAGCTGCAAGTATCGCCCGCACGGCTTTTGTTTTTATGGAGAAACTCTAAAGTAAATAGGATTTTATGAGATCTTAAGATGGAATAAAGTGATTATTTTTTGAAAATGAAATGAAATGAAAATTTATTTGTTACGTGCGCATCTTGACGACATTATTTCACAAAATAGAATAGAAAAAAAATGTTGTGTGGCTTTATGAAACCACTAATCAGGGTGTGTAAACACCTCCGTGATAAGTTGCGATAGTATGATCCGCGAGCTTCTCGCATGACATTTATTGCAGCAATAAATTGCAGGATAAGTAAACGATATTGCAAGTAACTCATGCAAGACTTCCGCGAGTTTACTTGCAGGTGGAAACATGGCCTTAAACCACAGGGGTTAAATAACAACAAGGGTTATAAAAAAACATTATGGAAAAAGGATTATTTTGTATCTGTATTTAAATTAATAGGTAATTGCCATGGGTAATTGTCATTTCTATTTTGAGTTTTGGCTTTGAATCGAGATGTCAATTGTCAAACTATAATTTGTAAATGAAATGAAGGTAGTGAAATGAAATTGGTTTAAGTGTTTTTAAGTTGTGTCTAAGATATAAATGAATTTAGTGTATAATAACGAAAGTATGGTAGTGTGAAGATGTAAGATTGTTAATATTTAACTTGATGGAAAAGCTGAGAAGAAATATAGTGCGTTAGGCATGTTAGTTTCGCTCTGTAATTCAACGCCAAAATGAAAAGATTTATAATCATATTAATACTCTCGTTATTCTGCGAGGTATATTCAACGCACATAAAGGGTGACTTTTCTACTGATGAATTTTTCAAGTTCTTGGTTAAGTTTGGTTTCCAAAAAACTGATATTCACAATCAAAAAGAAACATATGGTTATATATTTGGGAACATAACGTCCAAAGAAAAGTTCAAATATCCGATAACATTCGCCGTTTTAGATAGAAAACATTTTATACATTACTACAAAAGTCGCGAAATTATTGATAAGGAAACTGCTTGTCAATTTATGTTCCAAAATCTCAATGCATCAGCCTATCATCCAAAATGCAATGCGTACGGACAAGATTTATTCAGGAGGATTCCATGTCCTAAAAATCAACTATGTGTGGATGAAGATATGTCATGGAATGTAATAAAGAACAATCAATTTACATATGTTATTCAAAACAGTGGACAGCCAAGGTAATGTTTATTATTTATGTGTTGTATTTTTGGTGTTATTAGAAATACTGATAACCTCCCAAATTATATTCTTGAAAATGTGCATGGGAAGCTATTGCTTTACACGAAACTGAAAGTTTTCATGAAGCTATCTACTCCATGTTGTATTATAGTTACTCAACTGTTGAAACTGTTAATTGTTGGTTGATTTGCATGCAGGTTTTCTATATTTTGTTATTTATATTTACTATTAAAACATCTATGTATCTTTGACCATGTTGTATCACTGCAGTAAGTAAACTCAATATAATAATTTTCCTTTTTCAGATTCTGGTATGTTTCAATGGTAGCATGTTACCTGGATGAAGTGTCTTGCACATGGCATCACTACTCAGGGGCTCCATCATTGGATAACAAAACATTAACAGAGAGGCCTCAAGTTATCAATTATGATTTTTGGCTCGTAAACGGCAGTCCAAATCTTTCTTTCTACAACACGATGTTGTATCAGTTTTCATTTGATAGACAAAATACACTGGAGCTTTATTTGTTATTTTGGATCTGCTATATTATTTTGGTTCCTGTCCAGATATATGCAGTTAGGTGAGTTATACAGAAATATATATATTATTTACTGTTACAATGTAACTGACTGTGCAATGGAAATATTAGCATTATAGTAAATCGTTTAACAGTATAGAATCACTGTAACATTTATATAATCTATACTAATATAATATTATATAGCTGAAGAGTTTGTTTGAACATACTAATCTCGGGAACTACTGGTCCTATTTGAAAAATTCTTTCGGTGCTAGATAGCCCATTTATTGAGGAAGGCTATAGGCTATATTATAACATCACACTAAGACCAACAGGAGCAGAGCACTGGAGGTAAAACCGCGGAGCACTGCTAGTTAGTTTATAAAACCAATAACTGAATATAAATATTCACTTATTTCAGGACACAAAGACATCCGGTAACAAAGCTGTTCACATCGAGCCTGGTTTTGGAGTTCATTGCGCTATGCTTTAATGTACTTCACACAGTAAAATTTGCAGCTGATGGTGTGGGCTTCCCTGGCCTCGCTGTCTCGGGAGATATATTTGACATTATGAGCAGGGTAATTTAATTTATTATATTTTTTGTTGACTCAGCATTTAAATGCATCATTTCACTCATCTTAAAAAGAATTGAATATGAAAATAGGTCGTAATGTGGTTATATCAGAATCTGGGATTATAAGGTACTGCATCTTGTTTCATATTTTTTATAAAGAAATTGGAATATATTTAATGTAAATAAGTTTAGTCCTTTATTATTTATGCAGCTGAGCTGTGTTGCTGATATTATTATATAAAAAAATTGCATTGTAATTTGTACTTAAAATATTATCGAATTTGAATTCTTGATCATTTTGAATTAAAACTACTTAATATGTGATAAACAGTACAATTTACATGCATCATAATATTGAACAATAAGTTTGCTATCTATAGATAGAATACAATATTGTAGTGTTAGAAATGTAGGTCAGTATTTCCCACCGCTGTTGTGTTAAAGTGATAACTTGTAATATTATGTGATTATTACACTCCTCTTATGAGATAAGTGGTTAATATTCAACCTCATTTGTGACTAAGGACTATGAATTCCTATTGAGTCGTGTTTATTTTCGAAAATATAACTAGAATGCTATTATGTAGTTTATCTTTCTTGACTACAGTTTATCTAATCAAGTTACATAAAATAGCTATTAGCATAGAAATATTGATCCTTTTGTAGACACATTGCAGATTGAATGATAAACCAATGACATATATATATTATTAAAAATATAATATAGTAATCAATAGACTTACGAAATGCCTGCTTATTTTATAAATGTGAAAAGTAACTAACTGTCTCTTCTTAAATCCTAAACCACTGAACCAATTTGCATGAAATAAGGTGCAAATTTAGTTAAAGTCCTCAGACAGGAAAGAATAAATTTATCGCGGAAATCCCACATGAACAGGAACTATGTGGGGTTTCCTTAACTAATAAATGTTGATAATATTGACAGATATAAATTGTACTTAACTGAAGTTTGTATAAAATAGGCATATTTTAAAACAGGGCTTGTTATGTTTGTAGAAAAATGAAGATATTATATTATGACTAACTCCCTAGTTTACATTACAGTGAAAACAAGTTAACTTTGTAGATCTAATAACAATTATTTTATGAAAGAAAAATATTTGGTCAGTTACCAGGTTCTATCACGTACCGTTGTAGTAAGACAATTGAAAGAGATATTATGATTATAGCAAATACATAATAAAAAATCGAGGTTAAGCAACGGTTCGCACGGTCATAAATTGGATGGTTTACAACTTGTTCAGTTGCTCATTCCCTTAAAAAAAAATATTGCTTTATTTTTCAGACCCTCTTCATGCTTCTTTTACTGTTATTGGCAAAAGGATGGGCTGTGACAAGACTGGAGCTTACATACAAACCATTAGTGTTTGGTGTGTGGATGGTATACGGGATTGTTCATGTCTTACTGTATGTTTGGAATACTGTAAGTATTTAAGTTTCGATTGAATCATGTCAAGATGGTTAGACTGATTTTAGGTGAAATTTACATTTTCATCTTTTCTCCTTGCTGTTTTATTTAGCTGATTTTTCAATCCTTGGTTAAAAGTTATCCATCCTATGAAGTATTACACAGCAATATAAAAATGTCACCTGTAAACTGCCAAGATACGAGTAAGCTACACATTTTTGAAATGGTTGTTACAATATGATATTCAAAGAATCATTTTTAACTGTGGATTGAAAAATCGGCTCTTAAAAAAAATCTCAAAGAATAGAAACATTTGAATGTCGTCGATAACGCCGATGATCCTAAATAACTATTAAAAAACAACAGGAATTCATAATCCATAACAACCATTTGCTTTGTTTCCAGACTGAAGTCGATATAATAGAAGAGATAGACGAATACCAAACGTGGCCGGGCTGGCTTGTGTTGACATTGCGAGTGGCCATCATGACGTGGTTTGTGCTAGAGCTGCGAAACACAATGATGTATGAACACAACATGCCCAAGCTCAATTTCCTCCTACATTTTGGCGCGTCGAGCCTGGTTTGGTTCGTGTATTTGCCAATTATAGCGTTGATAGCGCTACAAATTAGCCCGTTGTGGCGATTTAAATTTATATTAGGTGGGTAATCGACTTTTTTTTTCCATAATTTTTTTTAATTATTATGTGCTTTACACGGTAATCTGGCAGACTGACTGGCTTTTTTGGAACATCATCATATTTATGTGTTATAGTTATTAAAGAATTGGCAAAATAAATTAGTATAGTTAACCATTTTTCTTTATGCCTTAACCTTTATGTACTTATTAGGTGTAATGTGCTTTTTAGTTTAAGAAATTACTTTCATCAATATTTTTTTCACTACCAACATATTTATTATTTTTTTATAATTAACAGGTATAACATACTCCGCGGACTGTTTGGCCTTCTGCGTTATGGCTCACCTTTTGTGGCCGACGCGATCGGAGCAGTATTTATTGTTGGCACCTCCTGATTATACAGGTACGTTTCCTATTAAAATTAAGACATCAACTGGACTGACAGAGTATGATGAAAATGCTCATTTTTTGTTCTATATTTTATCAATTTCAGCCAATTCGTTTATCCGTCACAACCATCTTAAATAAACGTTTTTCATTTTCGTACATCTCATCTACAGCTACTTTAGTTCTATCTTCATAGACGATACTGTTTTAAAATTTTTGCTTATGCTTCCAAAAATTCGGGAAGTTATATAAAACGACGCGGTTTTGACGACGCGGTTGGCGCAGTGGTAAAGTAACTGCCTACTGAGCCGACGGTCCCGGGTTCGATCCTCGGTCAGGGCAAATATTTGTGTGATGAACTCAATTATTTGTTCTTGGGTCTGGGTGTTATTATCTATATATATATTTATAATATTATATTTATCGTCGCCTAGTACCCACAACACAAGCCTTAATTGAGCTTACTGTGGGACTAGGTTGATTTGTGTTAATGTCCTATAATATTTATTTATTTATTTAAAACAATTCTTATTTTTTAAACATTATAACACTTATATAAGTAGTACAATAATCTGTAATAACGTAACTATTACAGCGGGCATCGAAGAATTAGACGAATTTAGCGAGTCTCCTCACGTAGTTCACAGCGACACAGTGGCACTCACGGCCGCTGAGAGTGTGAACGCGGACGATGAAGAAGTTATATTTACACGACCACACAAAAACGGCATGGCGTTCTCATAGCAATGCCCATAGACAACAAACGTCAATGTCAAAAACATAGGCAAATCATAGACAATTTTGTCGATGTAACTTTTTTATGGATTTTTAACGGCTATGGTAGATAGTAAAATGTCGTACAGAGTCGGTAATATTTTAACGATTTTGATAAATGCGGATTTGGAATGGATTGTAAAAATGTTTGGGACAACTTTTTATATTTTTAGCATTCATTATTACTTTTTATTTTTAATCAATCATGAGCTATGTCTAGTATTTCATTATTTATGAACGTTATTATTTTAACAATGGGCTTCGTTATTTTATTATTATTAATTATTATACATAATTAAAAAGTCCCAAACTTACCACTTTAAACGTATTCACAGTCGACATTTTTGAGTAAATGCATTATACTTCGATTTTAATAAGTTTTCGTTCATAGCAAAACTATGATCAATGTTGCTTTTCCTCGAATTACAATTTTGTCATATACAAAATGTCTATAAAATTTCAACTTTGTACCTGTCAAGGTTTTAAGTATGTAGAGATTGTCTAATCTAAAAATGAACGCCCCTCCACTGTGTTTACGCTCACATTCAAAGTACGTGTATAGACGCAATACACACAAATTGGTCTGCCTCATTGGTCGTTCAGTCCTCCAGTCCAGTCCATGCCCGAACGACAGCACCAGTTGACCAACTAGTGCATAAATGACGCGATGCACGACAGAACGGACGTGTCATTCCGTACATAGCGCGCTCTCCCCGCCATACAATGCTAGGCACCTGAACTGATCGCCCGATTAGTTGACAAATCAGTGCGTGAGAGAGTCAAAGTTTGCAGTAGAATCGCCGCGCGCACACATATAAAGTGGTTCAATAATTATTTGTCCTCACACATTGAAACAATTAAGTTTAGTGGAGGGGCGTTCATTTTTAGATTAGACAATCTCTACCTATTTATGAACCTTTTTAACAAATGGGACGGTTTAAGAAAATTGCTACACAAAAGAAAACATCGGCTATAGAAATATCATGCCCCCTTTGCCCCTTTTTATTGGCTGTTCTCGTTAACAAATACATAGTTCTGTTTAAAAGAACCTACCTAACTTGTTATTATAACATTGAAAGTAAGTTTTAATTTAAATAGTTAAAAATATGTTGTCCTTGTTTTCGGAGAAACATGTGCAATTAATTATAGTGACTTTAAATTTACTGTAAGATTATTTAACGTGACCATAGCGAATAATAAAGAGATTTTTATCGAACAATTTGATTGTTACGTGTGATTGTGGTGGAAATTTTAATGTGTATATTTATGTGAACTTTGAATAATAACGCGTTTTGTCGCATCTCAAAATATATTCGGGTCTTTTATCTGTCTTAGAAATCCTTTAGATAATGTATGATTTATATTGAGTGCAAAGATCACTTTGTTCCTATTGGTCAATCATTTTACGTATTTATTTTTCTGCGCAAGAGAAATATATTGAACGACCTGTTAAAAATAAATGATTGGTATTATAGTTCATCGTTTAAATGTTTCTAAAACCCTATCGGGTGATTCTACTTTCCTGAGAATCGATATTGATTTTGAATAAAAAAAATATTATGTATAGTTTCCTTGATAAAATATTTTGTTTATGACTAATTCAAATGTAGAGCTAATGGATAAGCCGTAGTCTTTACTAACTTCAACATAATAGCCACTCAATTAACCTTAACTTAGTTTATTTACTATGTATACTTTTACTAGTAGGTATACTATTTCAAAGTAACAATTCTATTGTTACTTTGAAATAGTATACCTACTAGTAAAAGTATACATAGTAAATAAACTAAGTATGTAGATTGTAGGTACATAAAAAAGATATAAATTTTAGATTGATTGAATCTGAAATATATAAAATAAACCGGCCAAGTGCGAGTCGCGATCGCGCACCTAGGGCTCCGAACACACCTTATTTTTTATTATGTTGTAACTTTAAGATGTTTTTAGCATTTTTCCCTTTAAACTATAAGACATTGCTTTCACCCATATTTCAAGATTCTGTGTTTGTACAAAAAACAAAAAAATTACGCGTTATTATTCAAAATAAAAAAGCTATGGATTACTTTAATCGATGTTTAATCTTGATTGTTTAGAATTATAAGAACATGTATGAAAATCGAATATGTATCGTGTACACACTTAATCATTTTTTATATCATAATTGTATATTTTATTATACATGATCATTATTTATTTTTTTAATTTCTTCAAAATGAAATGCACAGTAATATTTAAAAATGTTTTATCGTAGTAAATTATTGTGCAAGATTATATTCAAAATTTTAGATGTACATTGTACATATTGATGATTATTGTAGGTAAGTATCGTGCCAATGTGTTATTTTCACCTTAGGAAGAATAAGTTTGCTTGGTCGATCTTTTATTAGTCATCACAGTTAGTTAGTATATATTTTTGTTGAATTAACTGTTTTAGATATAATTACTTATTACTATTGATGTGAAAATTCTTATGGATAATTTCGAATTTAAATGTAACTATTATATATATAATATGTAAATATTTTCTTTTTTTGTACGCGAAAGGGAAGTACAACAAGATCTCTCTGCTTACTTGAATTATTATTGCATTAAATATGAACATAATTTAAGATTAACAAATCCAACAGTTGGTACTTATACGTAAACATTTATTAGTTTTTATCAAAGCGTTTAGTTTTATATTCGTTACTCATTAGTACATATTATATAATTGTACATTTATAAAACATTTGAATCAAATCAGTCAAATGTTTTGGTTGTATGCTAAGTTTACCCGATTATAATTTTAGAAGATATTTCTATTCATTAGGTACACTTAGAAACAGATGTTTTGCGGCTATATAGTAGAGGTAAAGTTATTTTAATTTATTTAATGTCGAGGAATGTTCAGAGTGAGTTTTACACAGAATTTGTAATGGATTTGGCATGATGGGTAGATGTAGGCCAACAATTAAGATTTAAGACCTACAAATTATTATTATTAACTTACTGATTTTTGTTTCGGTTAAAATCTATTTCGAATTTAGTGTAACAGTACATCTGAGGATAAGACTTGATTATTTGCCTTTTGATACAAAATAAATATTCCTATTGTTAAACTAAATGGTGCCCACGAATGCCTAATCCAATAGAAGTAAAATAGTTTTTGTGAAATAAATTCAGACGTATGTCTCGGAAAGATAGCGTTTTACATTGCACTTAAAGATTTGAATATTTAAATACTTATTTTCAATTAGGATGAGTAATCTTGCCCTTTTCTTAAATAATTATTGCTTATACTTTAGCATATATTGCAAAAATATTTTTTATTTTTCCTAAGAATAGTTTGTACAAATTTTGCTTTGGTTTGGTTATACATATTGTGTTTATTATTAGTGTTTTTTTGAGGGTAGGAGCAAAAAGTAGAAACACGTTTTTTTTGAAAGCTCTTGTATTTAAATTCGTTTTATATACATAATTACACTTGTTTTCTTACCTCTATGTGTTAAATTTGTGCCTTTGCCCACTAGTTCACTTTCCTTACATAAATTTTCAACATTTCAACACTACTGTCTTAACATCATTTCTGAATCTCATCACTATGGAATCCGTCAAACACTCAATGGCAGAAATGGCAGCATTGTTTAATGATAAAATGGCTGAATTTCAACGAGAGCTGCAGAATGTCAACAGCACTAACAATCCTCAACCTGCATCTGCCAGCCCCACTTCAAGATTAGCGGCGGAGTTCAACAGCTTTCGCTCATTTGTCATATCTTCTCTTCATACTTTACAATCCCAAATTGAGTTCCTCTCTAACCAATACATTAAATGGGAGATGAGAAGTCGGAGAAAAATGTTGCTGATCCATGGAGTGCCAGAAGCAGTAAAGGAAAACCCTTCCAGTCTTGTAACCAAAGTTGTAACAGATCACTTAAAAGTCCCGCATTTTCAACAAGAAGCTATATCCCGGTGCCACCGTTTAGGAGCTGTGAAGTCAGATAAGCCCAGACCGATCATCATAAAGTTTAAAGATGTTTCTGTGCGGGACACCATATGGTTCTCAAAAACTTCTTTGAAGGGTAGTGGTTATACATTATCCGAATTTCTGATCAAAGAAAGACATGATGTCTTTATTTCGGCAAGATCTCGCTTTGGTGTATCCAATTGTTGGACCAGAGACGGTCATATTATTGTGCAAACCACAGATGGAACAAGACACAAGGTCACAATGATGGCTGAACTTGATGGCATCCCTTCTGCTGCTGGGGGTTCTTCTGGCTCGGCTTCTACTTCCACTAACTCAAAACAGATGCCTAATTCAAGACCCAAGAGGTTCGGTAGAGTTAAGTAGGTAGCATTCTGTACTCTTTTATTGCTTTTTGACTTCACTTGTTAGACTCAAAATTGGTAGTTGTTTTATCACTGTATTATAATATTTAATATCTCATTTCAAAATATTTCTATGTTTCGGTATTTACTACTTTAACTTCTTGATTCTTTAAATAGTGTGAACGTCTCTTTTCTTCAAGTAACTTTTAGCTGTATTTTAGCTGTATATGTTATTAAATTTTAAGGTAATTTTAAATTAAAATTTCACATCAAGTAATTATTATTGTAGGTACCTTTGTTTTTGTAATTTGTTGTGACATTTGACAATGACAATTCGTGTCATTCTTATATTCTTTTAGTTGTCACGGATACTAGCGCTTTGGACATTTGAATTGTAATTTACACAAGTAGTGTGTTAATTTCGGTATATAATAACTGGTGGTAAAGGTCATGTTAGATTATTGGATTTTAAACTTAGACTTATTATTATATTTAATATATATATTTTTTTTATTACTATATATTATATATTTTAAGAATATTATTTTTGATATTAATTATTTATTATTTTCGTCATGGCTTTAAATGATAGCACGGAAAGCGAAGCGTTTTTTTCACTCTCTTCAAATGGTTCAGAAAGCGACAGTTTTAATAGTTTGACTTCCTCTTCTTCTCCTTGCATTTCCTCTCTATTCTCCAATCAACCTAATAACTTTAATGTAATTCATATAAATGCTCAGAGTATTCCGGCACACTACCCTGACCTCCTTGCTACCTTTGACTCCCATCCTGTACATGCCATATTAATTTCAGAGTCCTGGCTCAAACCCTGTCTTCCTTCCTCTTCTTATAGTCTTCCAGGATTTCAGTTAATAAGGAACGATCGCATGGGTCGGACCGGAGGAGGGGTTGCAATTTACTTACGTTCTCACATTCCTTACACAATTGTCAGCTCCTCCCCTCAGCCGCCACCTAGCGATGCAGCTGAACATCTCCTTGTCGAAATAACTTCTTCCAACACTAAAATCCTTTTAGGCGTCTTCTACTCCCCTAACCTCTCTGTTAACTATTTCCATTCCTTCGACCAGATCCTTGAATCCTTTTCTCCTCTTTATAATCATATTATATTTATGGGAGATTTTAACACCTGCTTACTCAAGGGTGATCATCGTAGTAATAAGCTTATAAATTTAGTTGATTCCTATAATCTTAAAATCCTCCCTTTACAGGCTACCCATTCCTCTCCCAACTGTACCCCATCCCTCCTTGATCTCATCATTGTTTCCTCCCCAACGCATGTCGCTGAGCACGGACAGCGTTCAGCTGACATGTTTTCCTTTCATGACCTTATTTTCCTTTCTTACAAATTAAAACTTCCTAAATCGAAACCTAAGATTATTTTGCAACGTAATTTCGGTAAAATTAATGCTGAGCGCTTGTGCGAAGACGCAATAAACATGGACTGGTCGGTTGTTTCGTCTGCTGAAACCATCAATGATAAAGTGTCACTCTTTAATTCATTAATTCTTCAACTTTATGATTCGCATGCTCCTATGCGTCCAGTTAAGTTGAAACACCTGCCTGCCCCTTGGATGACCGACAACCTTAAATCACTTTTACGGAAGAAGGCGCGTGCAAAGACTAAATTAAAGTTGTCTAATTCGGATATAAATCGTGAAAAATTTAATCGAATTCGAAACCGCTGCAATACTTTGTGTAGGGATGCTCAACGACTTTATATATCTAAGTCGGTTGACAATGGTGATCCTTCTAAAACTTGGAAATTCCTTAGATCCCTTGGAATTGGCAGATCCCAACAAAATCCTTGTCTTAATTCAACCCAGGCCAATGTTCTCAATTCCCATTTTTCCAATCCTCCCTCAGATTCCCATCCTACCCTTAAATCTCATACACTATCCTACCTAAATAACCTACCCCATTCCAGCTTTCCTCCTTTTGTATTCAATCGTTTTACCGAGTGTAGTGTTAAGAAAAGCATATTGTCAATCACTTCAAAGGCCGTCGGTAGTGACTGCATTGGTCGGAACATGATCATTCCAATCCTCCCTATAATCAATCCTACTATCACACATATCCTAAATTTTTCCATTACATCTGGCACATTTCCTGATGATTGGAAAAGTGCTCACATTATACCTCTCCCAAAAATTCCTAACCCTTCCACTACATCTGATTACCGACCCATTGCCATCCTTCCATTTCTCTCTAAGGTTCTCGAACGACTGGTTCAAGAGCAATTGAGTATTTTCCTTAACTCCAATAATCTCCTTAATCCTTTCCAATCTGGTTTCCGTCCCGGTCACAGTACGACCACTGCACTTATCAAAATCACTGACGACATCCGGCGAGGTTTTGACAATAAGCAGCTCACAATTCTAACGTTGCTGGACTTTAGTAACGCTTTCAATACGGTCGATCACGACATATTGCTGGCTTTACTGCGGTCCCTTAATTTATCTGCATCGGCTATCGATTGGGTACATAGCTACTTAAGGGGACGTCGGCAACGTATACAGATTGAGGAGATTTCCTCATCTTGGTGCAATGTTACTGCTGGCGTTCCTCAAGGCGGCGTTCTCTCTCCCCTCCTTTTCTCCATTTTTATTAACACCATTTCCAAAAATATTGAGTCACCCTACCATATGTATGCAGACGATTTCCAATTATATAAACACGCATCACTACTCGAACTACCTGAAGCGATTTTTCAAGTAAACGCTGATCTTGCGACAATCGTCTCATGGAGTAAACATTACGGTTTAACAGTTAACCCAATTAAAACCAAAGCTATTATTTTCGGAAGCAGGCAGCTCGTATCAAAAATCGACTGGGCCGATTTACCAAGTATCGTTGTTGATGGTGTGTCTATCCCTTATAGCACACAAGTAAAAAATCTTGGTTTGACACTTGACCAAACTTTTTCGTGGGATGAGCAAATAAAACATGTCCGTAAAAGGGTTTTCTCATCGGCGTTCTCGCTACGGCGCTTACGAAACTTTTTACCGATCGCTACGAAAATTACGTTAGCTCATTCTTTACTCCTTCCTCTCCTTGATTTTGCCGATTCATCCTATCCAGATCTCCACGAATACCAACTAGACACCCTTGAGAAGCTTCAAAATTTTTGTATACGATTTATTTATGGATTACGTAAATTTGATCATATTTCTGAGTTTAGAACAAAATTAAACTGGCTCCCCATTCGCTTCCGCCGGAATACTCACATTCTTCATCTCCTGTATTGTATTTTATTTCACCCTAAAACACCGTCCTACTTAAAAAACAACTTTAACTATCTTAGCTCTACTCACACTCTCACTCTTCGTTCTTCCAACCTTTTATTATTATGTACTCCTGTCCATCGGTCAAACTTTTATGACAATTCGTTTACTGTTCGTGCCATTCAGCTCTGGAACGCCTTGCCGGAAAGTATCCGACGTGCACAAACGCTCAGTTCTTTTAAGTCCCTATTGAAAGCTCATTATCTAGCCATGCAATAGTTGCATTAATTTATGTATAATTATAATTTTTGTATATATTGTTACTATATATATATATATATATATATTATTGTAGTTTGTGTAGTGTATAATACAAGTATATTTATATAACTATGTGGTATCTATGTACAGTATATGTAGTTTATGTAGTATGTAGGCATTTTTTTAATATATCCTTTCTTTTATTTCTTTTTGCGCTATCCTTATTCTTCTTACATTTCCTTTCCTACCAGGTTGCCTGGCAGAGATTGCTGTGTAGCAATAAGGCCGCCTATTGTGCAAAATTTCTGTACCTCATTAATTTGTATCTACCACATTTCCTATATTGTTTTGTACAATGAAGTGTTATAAATAAATAAATAAATAAATAAATATTTCGAGTTCGTATGAAGTGCAGTGCAAAGCGTCAGATCTAAATAAATTCTGCCTCATATGTTACAGTGATTATGAAGCCTTTACGAAAAGCACAGTTCCGTTATGTGATAAATATTTTACAATGAAAATAGTATTAAAAATTTTATTAAGTGAGAATATATTTTTAAATTATGTAGTGTATATGTAGCGATTCTGTGCATGTAAAATAACTATTAGTTTTAAGTAGTGTTGTCTAGTAAATGATTTATAATGTTGTCTATGTGCTACTTTGCTGAAACTGAATGTCAAGAGGAGTATAATAAATGTGGACTAAACGATATTGCTTTTTATTTGACCCTCGTGATTAATTTGGAACCTTGAATATTCCCATGGGATTTTTAAAGTAATGAACGTAGAACGAAGCTTGTTTTTCTTCATTAAATTAGTATATGTATCTGTATTAAGGATTTTAATGTTTATAAGGGCAGGTAAACGATTTACAAAGATCTACATTATATGGTATGAAATTGTTTTATAACAGGTTTTATCATTGACAAAAATTTGAAAGTTAAACGTGACTGGAATGATAAAAAAAAATATATTTTATAGAAATTGTCTGGCGAATTAAGAATGATGAAGTAAGTACCTAATCATTTCTTACTGGAAAAATATAAGTAATAATCAAATATGATTGTCCAAACTTATTATGGGTATTACGGACAACAGCTTTACAAAGTTTGTGTGCAATCCGATCTAGGATTTGTCATAAGAAACTGATGTAATGGGTAAAAAAAAATTACAATTAAGAGCCAACAATAATAATTTATTTTATCCACACATAGTACATTTATTTATAATAAAAGGAATTGAAGCTAGCACAGCACTTTGGAAGAAACTACACAATATGTAGATACTGATAAAACACATTAATTAACAATTTTATCTTACTTTAACAACTACATTATACAAATGAACAGCCATACTTATGGCACATTGCAATTAAAAACAGGATACAAAACATAATTATCACGTTGATAAAAAAATCACATTGACTGCGGTCTACATTAAATATTTGTGACTGTCGATAGTTTTTATTTTAACAAATTAATTCGCGTCCCGATTAACCAATACATAAAATAAAAAAAACTAAATTCCGTTACAAAAAGGATAAATTAATCTTAACATAAATAATAATTTATACCTGTTCTATTATAATCCTATAAAATTTTGGGAAAAAATATTTCCTTTGTGAACACACTAACTGGAATTTTTATTAGAAAATATTTTTTGAATTAAACAGATCAAATTTCACAAAAAATAACAAACACAGCCTTCCTACTTGTAATAAAAGATGAAGGGTTAACATCAAAGAGAACGTCCATAGTTATCAGAGATAGGTAAATAAGTACCTAATGCAATTACATAGGTATGTAAATTGTTATATTTTATTGTTTTGGTATTCAGCAATTTATAAAATTTAAAATCTATATTTCTCAATCTTTAAAGTACTACAAATATTATATATTTGAAATATTTAGCACAGAAAATCACGATACATATAAGCTTATTATCAGCATAGTTTTCAGTTACATTTCTTTAGGTACTTATTTACAAAAATCAAGGCGAAATTACGATTTCCAAACAGCTTATGTTCAATTTTAAATAACTTATAAAATACCTACTTGATATAGAACATTCTATACAGATAAGAACAATAATATTAAAATAACCTTGTTGAAGAAGCCATACGAAAGCGACGAGGTGAACACAGATCTTTAGAAGCAGAATAGAATAATACCTATACATATACTCAATTATGTCTAAAGTAGCTGCTGCCCATGACTGAAAAAAACATACAAATTTACATCATTTCTTTGTTTAATAACTTAAATACAATCGTTTACTTGAAGTTATAGGTATCATTCTTCACAATGTACTTAGGTACCAAAATTTAAAATAACGTTCACGAATATTCATCTGCAAACTTAGAAATAGGTAACTTACGGAAAAAATAGAGATAATTATAATAAATAATCAATAAACTGATACATTGTATCTAAGTATATATCATTATAGAATAGAATATAGTAACAGAAATATGGATTATCGGCTTTTCAGATTAGTTCGGATTAGCTTTGACTTCTGGCCGGTACCTAAAGCTAATAACTATTAAGGTTACAAAATGCGAAAGTTAATACTGCAGTGTCCTCAGTTTACTCTTTATTTTATAAGGGTTTTCATATGTTTAATAATAATTTAGAATAATTTATAACAAAATTCCACAAAGGATTAGCTAATGCATATTTATATATTTCATTTGAGGGAGTTAAATGTGATGCAATAGATATTGCATTGGTCACAACATAAATGAAAAATTACCCGTAGTTATAGTATAAAAATAATTGAATAGATAATATTATTATGTAATGCAAATAATAATAAAATTTATAATTTTACTGCTTTCTTACTTTAGGAAAATGCATAACTGTAAAACAAATATTATGGCTAGGAATAACATCTAAATAAATACCTACCACCTATTTTGAAAATATGAAAAACTCCTAAAATTAATATGAAGTATAGAAAATAATACTTTGTAAAAAAGATTTTTGTTATAATATAGCCAAGACCGAAATGCGTCAGCCCATAAACAATAAATGTTGACGGTAATGTAAACGTATGATCTATTTTAGTCAATTTATAACGAAATAGACGAACAGATCTAAGCGTCTTCACTTTTAAGAATATTGATTTCACTTTGCCTACGTTCTATATTTTATGAAATATGTTTACCCTACCCCAAGAACTTCTTATTACCAAAAAATACGACTGTGTGGCAAAAAACGTCATTAAAAACCAGCCCTATAAATAATATTTAAAAATGAGGCTATGTTTTTTTTACATAATACAGGTATATATATCTTCATATAAATACAATTTTAATAGGGCATGATACGTGTAAATGGTCGTAAATTTAACGATCGCTGTGTAGATAATAATTGACTATTGTAAGCATAATATCATAATATGATAAAATTATATTTTTTCTGCTACTTTTTGATTAGGTAGGTACGTATATAACCACGCACAGCTTTTAAATAGCAATTTCTGGATGTGACTAGAAAATGTAGAGCCAGTTGATTACGTATCTATATGTACGTTACATATCTATCTTGATCATAATTTTTATTTATATTTGTAAAATATTAAAAATACTTTTGCATTATGGAATAAAACAGGAATGTTACCTACTAATGTAGGCTATCATAATAAATTATAAATAAGATATATCAATATAATTGTCACAAAATATCATTAATTTTATTTGAATAAAAATGAAATATTTATGTCAATATAAAAAAGGGAATTGAACTATCATAATATATCGTATAAATATTTTTATTTTCGTGTTTTAATAATAAAATAGTAAATGGTTATTCCTACTTTAAGAGATTAATTTATTATTATTAAAATTTTTAATTTACCATACAACAGATGCAAAATAAAATTGCCGACAAATATATTACTTATCTAGAAGTGAAGTAACATTTTATTTTATTCCTTATATTAAACACCAAATCTAATTAATTTTATTTTAAATCTGACTGCGCTTTTTTTAAACTTCTTATTTTGTACTTCAAATATTGTTTTATTTATATAGTTAAGTCGCAATAACAATTCTATTTACATATATATTACTTTGTAAATTTAGTGCTATTTATCTTTCATGTGATGATGTAATTTTTTTCAAGTGCTGAAACTGCAGTCAGATAAAGCGTTAACTTCTTAATTCTACAAGATTTAACTCGAATAAATATATACTATGTAATTAGTGTAAACAAATAACAATACTTTAGATAATATCCACGTCAATTTCATGACCTCTTTAAAATAGAGTCGTCTAACTCTTACAAATAATTAAATGTCTCAAAAATGTATTAAAGGGCATAATTATTATATAAAATTTATGAGAAGCGTTTTAAATCGAGTATGCCCATTGTAATGAACACGTAAAAATTTAACACGCTAGAAATTTTTTACTTTAAAATAAATATCCTTAAATTAATAAGCAAATTTTAGATCAAACTAAGTAGGTATAGAAAACTTCATTGTTTCTTAATAAAAAAATTATATATACAGAAAATGGTGGTTAAAAAGAATAAAAAAAAACATAAATAAATTTCTTCATAATAATTAATAAACCACCACCACATTACCAGGTTGTTCTTGTAAATATTCCATTGTAATTCAAAGCTCTACCCTTAATTTAATAATAATAAAATATTAATAACAATTGCTTATAAGACCATAGGCGTAGCATGATATATTGCTCGGTTTGACCAGGTTTAAATCTTAAAACTTTTGATAATAATTAATAGGTAGTTACTTAATTATTTTTGAATAAAATATAGTTTGAATAAACCCGGCCAACCTAAGGCGCCGTTTGCTACGGCTATAGAAAAGACTAGATTTATTTTAATTATCCACACATTACAGGAGATTCCGAGCCTTAATTATAGCTTTAAATACCCAAATTATAGCAAAAACCTTTAAAGATTGAAATTGAATATTGATAGTACATAAATATCTACAGAATATTTATGTAAATTCATTTATTTTATTATAAGAATAAGAATAAATTAGTAAGGTACATGTGACAAGAGAATTTATACAAATCACTTTATAATTCTAAATATATCTATAATAATCAATATCAAATATATTATATTTTATTATTGGAAAAATATAGTTTCTTTGAGTGTCATTACAAAACTCAAAACAACTTTAAAAATCGTCAAGCAATAAATATTGACAAGATCGATAGATTGTCATGTCTTAATATTAACTGTTTTATTGAGTTCCTGGCGTGCGTAATTTATAAAATATAAGAATAGTATTAACTACGTAAAATATATTATGAAAAACGACTTAAGTTTAACGACGAACGCGAGTTGTAGGCGCATTACTTACCGGAGCCAGAAGTCGTCGCGGTACCAACAAGCGCGCGTTGCCTCTCGCCGGTCGCACGGCACCCGGCTGCTTTAAATCAGCCAAATGAGAAGCATAACCTTCGCTTAGAGGTGTAGCCATATTATTGTATTTTTTGCTAATTCTGCCAATAGCATAAATTTGCTTGGGTAATAATCCGCAATTGTGATATACACTGATGTCCTTGCCAGAGCCATATGCAGCATGAAGTATCACGCCATGTTCGTTTATGAGACTGTTTAAGTGTGCCGCCTTGTGGCCCAAAGGATCCGTTGATAAACCGTCCGAGAAAAATACTAGACCGTGCGGGAAGTTGTGCTCGGCTAACCACGAAACCACTTTTCTTTGTTGCATATCAGGGCGACCCGTTATGTACAGGATCAGATAGCCCAAGTCTTGCCAAAATCGAACAACATCAACCGCACCGGCCCTCACTTTTGGATCTCGACCCGTCACTGACATACTGGCTGTGAAAGATCCGTCGATACTAAACACGACACATTCTGTTTGCGGCGGTACAACTGCAAGATGAAAATTGCAACTGGTATGATCACCTCGTACGACTACTCGGAATGGATATATACCACAGCTAACACTTTGTTTGTCAGTCAGTGTATATGAAATTCTCCCAGTTTTATCCGTCACAACCGTTTCTAATAAAGTCCATTCGCCCGCGGGCGGATCTTTCATCATATGTATATCGACTTTTTCTCCAGTCAATGTTATCATGTCTAAAGGACCGTACATAAATCTTGCCGTAAATGTTTGTGGGCAACCCTCTTTTACAATAACGTCGTTAGCGCGATGGTTTGCAGCAACATTTTTTAATTTTACTGATGTCCTCTTCTTTATCCATTTTTCTTTATCTTGGCCAGGTTGAAAAAGTGTACAATCTTTGTCGTCAGCGTGACTGTATAAAGCTAAGTCGAAGTGTCCCACTTGTCGTAAAATAAACGCAATAACGTCAGAACTTTCCCAATAACTAGCATGGAATAAATGCGGCAATGCATTCGTTGGAAAATTAGCTAAGCCTTCGGGACAATAGAGTGCATAATCCAACCGTTTTGAACCCCACCATTTTTGTTGTAGAGCATTCATTGTAATTAATGGTATATTATCAGCTAATCCGCTCACTGTGCTTTGTACGGAAGCTTCTGACAACCTTCTAAGAATAGGTGTCGGAGGCATTGGCAAATGATCTCCGAATAATGTTGGGTGACTCTGTATTAACTCCATTAAATGATATGGCTGTCCATTACCCAGTGGATATTTAGCATATCTTGCAACATTTATAGGTGGTAGATTAGTAAATCTTGCTGACAATAAGGGTTCAAGCCTTGCAGCAACTGGGTCTGTGGGATGAAATAAATTGTACACTTGTTGAACGGGTGGCTTTACAATATCCGAAGTCTTGTCATCGGAAATCTTTCTTGAAGCTAAAATAAGCGATAATGGGCTTCCGAATGTAAAGAAGTCCGAAACTTCGAATTCTAATTTGCTTTGATTATCACTTGCTGTGGAAGATCTTCTTCTAGGAGTTGGAGCTTGTAAATGAGATTTATTTAAGTAGTGTTCAGAGGGTTCATTTGGAATCGTTATTTCAGTATCTAAAATACTTGTTTCACTGTCATGACGTGATTGGTACTGCAAAGTTCTACACAAAGCATCATACGCTAGTAATGACCCCATACTATCCCCTACAATACAAATTTGTCCTGCAAAACCCTTTCCATCATCAGACTTTATAAATTCATTGTAAACAGAATTCGCAGACACAATTGTTTTGGTAATGTGATCAGAATATTCAGGGGATGAAGTAGCTATTAATGGAATAGCTCCAATTGGTATTAGATCGTTTGTCAAAGATGGTGATTCCATAGTTGATGGGGAACAATCAAAGCTATAAGGACTGAGAGTAGACAAAACTCCTAATGCTTCTGTACAGATAGATGGACATGACACTAACTTTATAGTTATATGCCCCACTAGTGTAGGATAATGTTGCCGCATAACTGACTCAAAAGCTCCCTTGAATGTAGTCACATCAGATTTTTTTGCAGTCATATCAATATTAGCATCAAGCACACTCCCAGCATGAAAAACTAGGATTAATACAGTTGTAGCACAGGAACTATGTACTGGCGTATCTGGGCATCCATCTATACTTTGATGACTATGTAAGGCCACCATTCTCCTAGAACCTCTTTCTGATGTCACTCTCTTTAAAAATGAAGGATTAAATATACTATCGTCTTGATTATAATCACCTTGTGTTGGCGATATATCAATATCAGCTTCATCTAATGAACACATTGAAGACCACTTATTGAAAGAACTTTCACAGTCATAAAACTCGTCCTCTGAACCAGTTTCTGTTTCCGATTCTCGTACTAATGTTTCCATTCTCCAATTAGCAACTTGGGTCTGCATACTTTTAAGTGAACCTGAAGATGATGACTTAAGATTTGTTTTGGAAGAACTCCTCGGTTCTGATGGTGGTGTGCTTTCCGGTGACAAATGGGTGTGCTTTTCGTTACTGCTCTTCTTTGTAGGCATTGGTGTTGCCAAATCTTCATTTTTCTCAAGACTACTCATTGTAGCTGCAAGTGACTTAGAATTGTCTTCGGAATTTTGATCAGGTTCATCACTAGATTCTCCTCCCATTTTCTTTTTCAATGCAAGCTGAGTCTGTCTTTCAATTTCTCTTATATCTTCCATTGTCAAACCATGCCACTCATCCTGCCAAGCCCATACTTGCCTATGTGCTATCAACATTGTCTTTCTTAGGGCAACATCATGAATAAACTTTTCTAGTTTTGTTTGCATTCCCCAGTAACGAAACTCTACCCTACATAATTTGTAAGCACACATAAGGGATTTTCCATTAGGTAAAGGTTGTGGCTTACCCCTAACTTCCCTCCAATAGTCTTCCAACCAAGTTTCAGTGAGAGGTCCTCTATTACATTTTTGAGATACAAAAAGTTTTGGATCTTCTTCTTTGACATAATCTGCCCCGTACAGTTGATCTTTGACAACATCAATGACATCTACCATTCTATTTTTCAAATCACTTCCAGACAATTTAAAAACATTTTCTTGGTGGCCGTTATCATCAAAATAGTAAGTTTCAATTTCAATTGAGAACTTCTCAACAAACGGGCAAGTGTATTTAGTCTTTGTGTATGGGTAAGCATTCCATGCTTCTTCTGATACTGTTAAAGCAGACTTTGGCAGTAAACTTTTGAACCAACCAGGTAAATGACTTCCGACATGATAGATTTTTTGTGTATACTGACCTTTTCCACCAGGTCCATTTTCATATGGTTCATTGACTATAATTTCTACTCCACTGCCTTCACCAGTACTTTCTTCCTTACTCTTTTTTGCTATCATATACAGCTGAGCAATCCTGTATTCCTCTACAGTAAGGGGAAGGGGTATTCTATATTCTTTAATAAGCATGGTTATTTTTTTTTTCTTACTTCGTAGGTTTAGAATAAGACCTGGAACAATTTACAATAAAATTAGGATTAGGATTAGGATCAATGAAATGAATAAACAAAAATCCTATACACTGAATTGCAAATTTTTATTTAATACCTAACTCTTAACAAAAGCAGCTTGGATATGATTAAATATGTTTTATAAGCACAATATTATCAAATCTATATCTATGTTAAATCAATGAAATTATCTTGCTCTATATTCAAAGGAAAGCAAAAAATCTGAATGTTGTTACTCCTTAAATTTTATGTAATCAGAACTAATATTATAAATGAGAAAGTAACTCTGTCTATATGTTTGTCTCATCTTCACACCTCAACCAATTAACCAATTTGAATGAAATTTGGTACAGAGATTGCTTCAGACCTGATAAAGGATAGGTTTTATCCCAGAAATCCCATGTGAACTATATTTGATTTCCTCTTACTACACAAGCATAGCCGCAGACAAAAGTATGTATAATATAAATGTAAAACTATATTGTCTCAAAATTATTATGATACAAATCTGTAACTGTGCAAATTAATGCTGTAATGTTATTTTGATTCACGCACCACTATACTAATTTGGCTTGAAGGATTTAACACATGAAGAGTGATAATAAATAATAATTGGCTTTGATTTGTTCATTAATCCGTCAGTCCTCGGATCACAGACACAATAGAAAATCTATTGTGTCTCGGCCCGATCGGGCCGCTCGGTGGTCAATGGGTTAAGCAGAATGTAGTTACTTGATTGACAGTACTTTAAAATGCTATAATAATTGGTGGTTAAAGTACTTGCTTATTAAAATAAATGTTTCAAGGAATTTGTTTTCCTGATCCTACAGTATAAATGAAACTCAAGATTATTTATTATTTTATTTCAATCATAAAGTTTGATCACAGAAAGTATGGATTATTTTATTATATCCATAGTATGTATACGTATATAACAGTAAACAGTATATAACAGTTTCAATAATTTCGTGGTAAATATCTACAACTTATTTTAATCTGTATAATATTTACCAACAATTTTTTTATCTCGAATACATGACTGATTCACACAATTCAAAGAATATTTCTTGATACATTACCAATTATAGAATATTAGCAATTTATCTAAAATGATTTCACATTAGCATTAGTACTTAGAAGTAACAACGAAAAGCACGAAGGTGGAAACTTATTTATTTATTTATTTATTTAATCATTTATTGTACCACACCATTTAATATGACAATGTACAGTATAATATGTCTGTTTGGATGCGAAGTACAAAAGCTCAAACTTAAAACGTAGCTGTTCTTTGATTACGAGATAATCGGAATATTATAATTTTAATGGTGGGTTACCTTAATGTTCTGGTACTTCATCATGATAATTCACAATTTCACACATTCCATTCACCACTATTTTTCACTTATAAATCATTATATTTTTTTATTTTTACATATAATAGAATTAAAACCCACTACGTTCGGTCTACACTCTACGAGTCACAGATTAAGTATTAGTTACTACGTAACTACGAGTGAACTTTGACATTTTCACAATCGCAAATCCCACTAGAATAATGACACAAGTTCCGTTTCTTTCAAGGCTTTGTCCAATATTACCTTTAAAATGACAACCCACATCAAATTTAAAAAAATAAACTTGCTCACTGTAAGCCTAATTCAGGCAAAACTAAGTATTTCTACATAGTATTCACAAAGCAACCACAACCAAGATCAACATAGTATCGAGAAAAGTTATTTATCGTTTGTAGATGTAGTAGTAATACCAACACCTACCTATGCTGATGTAAAATAGACTATCGTAGATTGGAATGCTTTTGACATCATACGGTATCTTCCGTATTTATAGTAGACGCCTCGATTTTTGTTTATATTTTATTATTAGCAACAGAGCATAATATATTATATGTACATTATTAATGATTATTTGTTAGCTGTGTAATTAAATTGTTTAATATGTATTTCTCTTTACTTTATTGTATATTATGCTATATTATTATTACCTTTAAAGAGTTCATTTAAATAAAATAAATTTGTATTCTTATGGTTTCGAAAATATGGTTAGTAGTTAAACCATCTTGTTAATAAAAAAAAGAATGAGCATGTGTGCCGAGCACACGTGTCAGACGTGAAACTTCTTTGGCAAGATTCAAAGATACCAAAAATCGTCGCCTTACTCCATGACGTGACGCCATTGCCATGACGCGACCTTGAAATTTTACTTTCAACGCGCATATAGAAGTTTACTTCAACAATATATTAACTATGTATTGTGAAGTACCTGTACCTAGAAAAGATGACGTGGCTTATGGCGTCACTATAAATTAAAACTTTTAAATAGGCACAAATACTGATTCGAGATTTTGTAGCCTTCCGGGTATAAGTTGTCCTCATATTTTTAATTAACTTCTTATCATTTAGTAGTATAAAAAATAGTATAGTTCATTAAAATCATATCCTAAATTCAAACTTAATTGAATTAATACCTACTTCGTTTGTAGATAAGTAAGGTATTTAACACCACTTTAACACGACATAAAATAACAATCAGATTTGCGACTTTAAGTCGTGTCCATCACTATAAATAAATGACGTGTGCAGGATGGACATGAGAAAAATCGATAATAGTAGGTATGTATGTAGAAGGTCGCTATAATAAAGCAGTACACGAACAGACAACTTACATACATACATATGCATAAGCTATAAATATGAAGCTAAATTTGTATCAACTTGTAGATGGGAACCTGATAATAATAGATTTTTGTCTATAATCATGGGCTATATTCAGGGCAGACCTACTTGCGTGTGGCGATATTTAAAGATAGTGTAGTCCGAGCTTATGGACATTGCGGCCAATTTTGCAGTTTGTGAGCCTTTTATGATTTTGGATTCGAACCCGCGTCTTTGTATGAACGCATAGCTTGTATTCGACCTTATATTTTTAATCCCAACAATTTCTAATTTTGTAACACTTAGAATTTACTTTTAAATAAAAATAATATATAATACATATTTTAAGTACATACTGTAGTATGTTATTTTGTAAAATAATTACAAGTAGGTACTATAGGTACTTTTCTTATGTCCTGTAATAGAACATCATGCATAAGCGGCTTAGTTGGAATTTTGTTACCTTACTAATGAATCTAGAAACTGGTAAAATAGGTAATTGACTTATAGGGCTTTTACTAATAGTTTTAAAATAAGGATTAAAGAATAACACATTTAAGGCTTAAAATATTTATTAAAATACTAATATAACAACCAGGTATAAAAATATTTTCACACTCATAAAAACATAGCTAGATAAATATATTATTTATTTATTTAGATGCTCTTATACTATATAATAATTCTAAATACATAATAGTTTTATCCACACTTGTAAGTTGCAGTGTGGATGAGTAAATATGCTGATCTTCAGGACCACTACCTATTCAATAATTATTATCATTTCATAAAATTCGATACATAACAACATGCTTAACTACATGTTTATACCAAGAAGGTTTATACCATAAACATGGAATGGAACATTAGTATAAAATTATATACATACTTAAGTTTTATAAATTTCTATTTGTGCTTCACAAAATATTGATATTATTAGCTTATGTTTTGTATTATTTATTTTAAAATTCCATTTATATTTATTAAAAAAAAAATAATATAGAGACATTGAGATAATATTACTACTATGGAGGAGACACCACGAACAAAATCTGTGCGCCATTTTTTTGCTCTAAGTTTTAAAAATTATTATCTAGTTACCGATGAAAGTTATTCGTTTGCACTTTTCCGTATTATTTGTGCAATATCGTAACACACACGAAGGCATATTTGATGCGTTTCACTTTAAAACAAATAAAAAATGAGCGTGCAGTTACGCCATATGGCGTATATTGAGCGGAACATAAGTGATGTAGGCGGTGTTGTCTCCATATGTATATGTATATCTCAATGTATAGAGATAACTTTTTCTTAAGGCCAGTACAGTCGGGACCAACAGATAATAATTTAACCATTTATTTATTTACATAACAACGATATTTAAAGTAACTTAACAAACGTGTAGCAAACCAAAACAAAGTGTACCTATGTTTTTCATAGCTTCTAAAATTTTGCGAAGCAAGAACTAATAAATAGCTTTTGCTTGTAAAAAAAGGAGTACTTATAAGTTGTTTGTAAATTCACACGATTACGTGAAATGCACGAGAGCAAAATCGCAGAAGCAGAAGCAATGAAATATGTATTTAAAAAAAATTAGTAACAAATCGTATAATTTGATTATTAAAAAAACTAACATTATGAGTAAATATTATATTTTATCATGTTAAGCTCTGTATAATTATTACCTAATATAACCCATCCAAAACCACACCTAACAAACAGATAAATGCTTTTCTATAAAAATAAAAAATAAATATAAAAATAGTACATATTTAGGATGATAAAACTTCTGTAATGTCCTCAAATGACTTTTGCAATGCTTGAACAAATTGAGTGCTGTCATTGTGTGACTTGTAACTTGCTATTGCAGCGCCTAATTTATCAGCAAATGCTGAATACCTGAAAATTAAAAAATTAATTTATTTTTAAATTACTTATAATATATGATGGTAAACATTAAAGTCAATATACAAAATCTTAACAAATTCTAGCCCTAAAAATTGAAGAAATAAATCTTTTGTATGATAAAAGTTTAAAAACAATCAATATATACTAATTGTATTGTCTCACTTACCCAATTCCAAAGCCTTCCTTAGCAACCGGTCCAAATCCACCGGCCAGTACATTCGGCGACGACAGAGTACTCGTACTGAGAATGGACTTATTCAAATACTTGTATTCATAAGAGTCATATAGTTCTGGTCGAGGCATATTATTGTCTTCCGCGATTTTCATCAGTGCGAATAAGTGACGATCGAAACCTTGTCCCATGGCTGCTTCTTTCACTAATTGAGTGTGGTATGAGGAGCATTCCGCCATTAATGTGCGCAGGTCTTGCTTTGAAGATTTGTTTGAGTGGAGGTTGTCACAGAATGCCTGGAATAATTTATTTGCAAACATTTTGCAAATAAAAATTAATTATTTGTTGTGCCACAAATTTCGTAGGACATACTCAAATTTGTTAAAACTAACAAAATGTAAAATGTATTACCTATAACTCACAAGTTTAGTTTCAGAAATCAAAGTCTTTATGACGGCACTTATTACAGTTAATAAAATTGTAGGTGAAAAATATGTAATTCAGTTTGTTATACATATTTATCTTACCTTAGTTTTATCAGTGCATGGTCGCATGGTTTCTGTTCGGCCATGCTTAAAAGCTGATGTGCTGCAAGATTCATATGTACCCACATATTTGCCATGCAGTAGGTGATATGCAGCCTGGAAAGTATCGAAAATAATTGTTACTTGAAAAAAGTAACTAGAATTGTTAGAGTTTAACAATTCTAGTCACTTTTTCAAGTACATAAAACAAAAATTTAAAAAATAAACTTTTGCGTTTTTGTGAATGGACCAAAAGAACACATCTTGAAAGTTGAAGTTATAACTAAAAGTTAATTCTGTACTTCAGCATTTATTTTTATGTATAGTGATAAATAATTACCTGAAATCCTAACTGCATAATACAATCAGGACTGACTTTAAATTTCTTGCAAGCTTCCTTATTCAGACCTTCATATAATATGTAATCAATGCTTAATGACTGACACCAGTCACTATATTCCTTTTGTGCATTTTTTACGAATTCTTTCGATTTTCCATCCAAGTTAAATTCTGTAATATATTTAAAAAAAACAAACAGTTAAAATTAACAATCAAAGCCATAAACATCACCAATCAGAAGGTTTATAGTTAAAAGTTACGTAATATTTTTTACCATACCTAATTTTTTTACAGTTATGTGGTTAGTAGAGGGCTTAGTGTCCGGCTGTATGAATGGCTTTCTTGTTGTCTCTTTGTATACGTCTTGGAAGAACCGTAACACCGCCACACCATCACCCCATGAGTGTTCAAAGTTAATACCAGATACACCATCCTTGGTAACAATTAAACTAAAGGATTTGTCAAACCACCTGAGGAAATTAATAGGAGCGAGTGAGTGATGAATATTTGGTTTTTGTTCATCCATACTAATTACTAATATGTATTATAAATGCGAAAGTAACTCTGTCTATCTGTCTGTTACTCAATCACGCCTAAACTACTGAACCAATTTGCATGAAAATTGGTATGGAGATATTTTGATACCCGAGAAAGGACATAGGCTACTTTTTATTGCGAAATATGTACCACGGGCGAAGCCAGGGCGAACCACTTGTTTATAATAATTTTATTACTAGAGAAAGATAGGTTATAAAATTTTACAAGTAAAGTTATATGTTATACAAATCTATGCAATATTTATGAACTAAAAATAAAAAAATTATTGAAGTATGAATTTCGGTAAGTTAAGGTAAGTAAGTTTTATTTTATTATCAAGGGTTTGTTTACAACAATTTAATAAAGGTATTTTAAATAATTTACATTACCTATTGTCACCATCACCATGAAGAAATATTTTCAGAATTTTATGCTTATCATCATTTATGGATTCATCATCTAAAACTAGGTTGAAAATAGCTGAATCAATTTTCCTTAGCGCCTCAGCATTACCAGTTTCTTCTAAATGCAATCTTTGTTTGGCCCATTCATTTCTATCCTGACATGTCAGGATACCTAACGGATGATCAGCTTTTGCCGTAGCATCATTAATTATCTGACTCATGTTTCCCAGTATTTCTTGGGGTGACAGCAAATTTCCTGGAAACAAAAAAAAATATCATCATAACAGTTTAAGGTGATAAAAAATCTGTATGTGAAGAAAAGAAAATCGCAATACCATCAGAATCAAGTACATCAAATATATAAAAGTGGCCGTTTCTTTGGATAACAACATGTTTACTGCTTGGGTCTCTGAATATTTTATCCTTATTCATTTGTGGGATACGAGTGGCATTGAATAAACCAGTAAATTGACTCATGTCTAGTGGATATGCTTTAAATAAAAAGGCTCCATACCTAAAAAAATAAGATACATTCATGAATAAAAACTTTTTATAATTTAATTAATGGTCTTCTTTTTAAATATCCTATTGAACAATGGTTATACGAAGCGTAAAAAACTAAACTAATCATTTATTTCATGCCATGCCATATTTAGCCCAGGTTGATAAATTATTTATAAATAAATAAAGCTATTAAAGATTACCATGACAAACTCTCTGGTAAAAGTCCTGTTACAGTTCTAAATAGTTGTGTATCACTTTTCTTTGGCTGTAAGTGAAATACCTCAGGATCCAACTTACTCTCTCTCAACGATAACATGAACCTTGAAGCCGAGACTAAAATGTTGGTCGCACGAACCAATTGGTTATTATATTCCGGTCTAGTGTCATTTTGAAACACTATTAACGGATTGTAATTTATGGGTAAAGGTGCACGGTCCCGTAAATAAAGATCAAACCAATAGTCTGATATATAGCTTGTATGTTTATGAGCCTTATCTTTAGCAATTAATTTCATATGTAAATCTTTCCCTTGACCCATTAAAAATGCATTTGTTCGTTTTTCTGCACTCGAGTATTGTTCTGATATTAATAAAGGTCTCAATGCATTCAAATATCTCTCTCCTGTTTTAGATAACTCTGGTATAGGCAACCGTGGCAATGATTTCTGGAAATGCATGGTAGGAACGCTACTTTGTTGTAGAAATTGATAATTTGCATCTTGTTCACGCTTAGCTTTCGTCGCAAAACATTTATTCTTATAGTTATTAGAAGCTGCCTGAAATGTGCCGGTTGTTTTATAAATTCTATGCATTTTAAACTATTAACTTAACTGCTCAAATAAATAAAAAAAGGCTACAATGGACTTAATAAAAAATAAATGAGGGGTATAGAATCAAAGGCAGCTATATCCACAACAAGTCATTTTTTAAACTGTGAATGCCATCTTATTCTTCATACTATTCCACATAAGTTCACAAAATTGTTTGGTACCTAAAACAGCTAAATCCCAGCCAAATTCCCGTTTAAAGAATCGGTTTAGAATCAAAGTCAGCTAAATCCACAGGGTTTGGAAACGAACACAGCTAGAATTGAGCTCGGCCAATCACAGGCATCCATTTTCGTAATGACAAGATGGCGGATTTCATACTGAACCGTGTTTGCGTGGGTGTGATTTTTATCGAAATTAAATAGGATTTTGCATAGTTTTCTTACTAAAAACGTGTTATACGACTAGTTAAACGTGTAATGGAAGTGCCTGTAATAGAAGCATTGCCAGGGAAAGGAAGAAAGCGCAAAAGACAGCCGGAGAAATGGAAGGCGAACAAAGCGAAAATTGACAGGTAAGCCTAGTCTAGTGATGTACTTAATCCGATGGAGTTCGATAGAATTTTTAACAAAAGATACAATTTTTTAAAGAATAGATGGAAGAGGTATATATTCTAGGTTTAACATTACCTATAAGTTTAATGTTGTTCAGTTCGATTTCTATCAATAGATGGGTCCATTCCATTAAGGGTCCCGGGGATTATAGTGTATTGGAATTTAGGCGATAAGCTGACAACCTATAATTAAAGTACGTTCAGCCTGAAGCGATCGCTCTTTGTACCTGCTGCCTAGGCGCGTGCCGGCGCTTGTCAAAGGAAGCCGTCGCCGCGACACGTTCTGAACGAATATACTTTAAGCAATAAACTTCCACCTTCCTACCTTCAAAACTTTGTCAGACGTCGTATAAACTATCTATGAGATCGGTGACGCTCTGCCCACACCGTAAGAGATATAGGCGTCGCTATTTGTTTTGCAAGTATTTCATCTTAATGAAAATTGAATAGGCTAAAACAGTAATGGTTACGTTTGTTTTGTTTCACAGGTACTCGTCGCCATCTTTGCCTGAAAACATAACCTGCAATCATAACACAAAATCATTTGCGTGTAAACAATTGAAAATACTAGATCTAGTGCATTTTCACAGATCGTTTTACTCAAAACCCAACAAACAACATCAAGATGCGTTAATATTGAAGTGCTGTTCGGTAAAAAAAACAGCCAGAAAACGGCCTGTAAAAAACGTAAGAAAAAGCAGAGCTTTTTCGATAAAATATGCAATTTACGCAAAATCACTTAAGAAAGCCATTCCAGTTTGCCAGAAAGTATTTCTAAATACACTTGGGATAACGAAGTATCGTGTTCAGTTCGTCATGCAAAACTTCTTTGAATCTGGTCGGGTTCCTACAGAGAAAAGAGGCGGTGACCGTAAGACACAAAAGTTTGCAGCACAAAGACAATCAGTTCATAGTTTTTTAAAGTCTTTGAATTGCGTTGAAGCACATTATTGCAGAGGATCATCGCAGCAACGTAAATACCTACCTAGTGAGCTCAATATTAAAAAAATATATAAACTTTTTAAACAAGCACATCCAAACAGCCCAGTCAAATCATCTTACTTTAGATCTATCTTTAATCAGGATTTTAATCTTGGTTTTGGGAGTCCAAGGACGGATGTGTGCTCGAAATGCCTTGAACTTCAAGAAAAATTGAAAAACGAAAATGATACATCAAAGAAAAACCTACTGATGATAGAGAAAAGGATACACAAATTAAGAGCACAAACATTTTTTAAACTACTAAGGGAAAAAGAAGGGCAAATGATTACATTCTCATTCGATTGCCAAAAGAATTTAGTACTTCCGAAAGTGCCCGACCAGAGCTGTTATTACAGCAGGCAGCTGTATTTGTATAATTTTACAATAGTCCAAGGATCATCGAAAGATCCTTTAAATAAAAACACTACATATGCATACATCTGGACAGAAAATGAATATGCTAAAGGTTCAAACCAAATTGCTTCTGCTGTATATGATAGGCTCAACAAAACTGACCTAACTGATGTAACCCACGTCCGTTTAGTGGCAGATGGATGTGCTGGCCAAAATAAAAATTATATAATGATTTCCATGTGCATGCGATGGCTTTTAGAAAACCGTCATGTAAAAAAAATGGAACTAGTGTTTCCCATCACAGGCCATTCTTTCATGCCTCCTGATAGAGTTTTCGGGAATATTGAAAAACAAATCCGAAAACTTGAGGTAATCACATCGCCAGAAGAGTACATCGCTGTAATCAGTGAACACTCTACAGTCACGCAACTACGTGATATACCCGTGCTTGACTGGAAAAGTTCAATAAATAGTATTGTTAAAACACCGGCTCAAATTCACTTCAAGATTTCTCAGTGCAAAAGATTTATTCTTCGAAGATCCAAAAAACAAGGAAGTGTGTTGGTACGTGGTGAATTATATTACAATTCTGACACGGGAAACCCCAAAAGTTTGTGTAAACCAGGCAAAAAAGCTGAGGATATACGACCAACAATAATTCCTAGCGGCATACAAGTGAATCCATTAAAGTTGCGAGATGTCAGAAACTTGCTTCAAAAACACTACGGTGACTCTTGGAAAAACCTGGCACATTTAAGATATTTTCACGCCGTATTGAATCATTTAGACGAAGATGAGCTGCGGCTATTAGAAGAAAGGGGAGTTGAAGAGAACGATACTGTAGAAGATCTATGTGAAGTTCAAGAAGAAGGAGAGAATTTAAGTATATAAAATTTAATTCATAATAAAAATGATTTTATAAAAATGTTCTTTTATTTACTCAACTAGCTGACCCGGCAGACGTCGTCTTGTCCAGTAATCAATCCAACACCTACGCTACACCTACCCTATACCTGCCCTATACCTGCCCTACACCTACCTTACCCCCTATGTATTATTCTGGGTCTTCAGCTACCTACATACCAAATTTCATCGTAATCTGTTCAGTAGTTTTCGCGTGAAAGAGTAACAAACATCCATCCATCCACAAACTTTTGCCTTTATAATATTAGTAGGATTATAATTCGGTATCAATTTTTAAGCAATCGACGTGATAATAACGAATGCATATTTTCATTTCATTTTGGATAGAAAATCCTTAGATAAAGTTTAACTGCACATCACTATTCCTGTGACGTCATCACCAAAGAATTGGTATCAAAAACAGCTATATCCATTACAATCAGATTCAAAGACAGCTAAATCCTTTTGTTGGTATCAAATACAGCTAAGTGATTTTAAAATTATCGCGTAAAAGTTTTAATTTGGATTGGTTTATGGGTGTGTGTTGTTCAGTGGTACCAACATTCCTAATACTTTTTTTAAGGCTTTTTTTACACGTATTTCTACAGTAAAAATAAAATAAGACGTTTTTTCTGCTTTATGAAAAAAATGCCTAGGTGGATATAGCTGCCTTTGATTCTGTACCCCTCAAATAATCAAAAATAAACAGTTTACAGTACAAAGTTCAAAAAACTATCCAACTGTCAGTGTCATACGTCAAAACGTCTTGCACGTACAGATGTAGACAGAGAATTATGTAGGAGTTGCTATTTGAAAAAAAGAGAATTATTTATAAAAATCTGTAAATCGCATTATAATCAAAGATTGGAATCTTATTGGAATGGTATCGTATACGTGTTTAATTTCAAAATCTTATAAACAGAATTACAGTTGTTGTTTTTGTTGCTAAAGGTGGCTGAAAAAAGTAAGTCTGAACGCTCTTTTTTTAGACAGAAGTCAACTTTGGATGACATTATGTCATTTATTGACAGATGCAAATTCCAATAATCTATTTTTGTTTTGAAATTTTATTGGAATTTGGAAAGGAATTGGGCTAATCTTAAAATTTATAGCCCGAAATCGACGGGGTGTTCCATGGTAGTGATTGAAAGTTGATTATCATATGACAATTGGCAAGTAGAATAGGTACAGTACAGTACAGTATTCCATGTACAGTCACGCTGGTGTTCTATTTTCGTTGATTGGTTTGATTCTTTGATTAGATCAATTGTGAATTTTGTA
Organism: Colias eurytheme; assembly: GCA_907164685.1. NCBI lineage: Eukaryota > Metazoa > Arthropoda > Insecta > Lepidoptera > Pieridae > Colias > Colias eurytheme. The sequence goes on along the minus strand of CAJQZN010043784.1, from coordinate 12,549 downwards.
CAGGGTATTGGTGCTATTAGAGAGTTTAATTAATTTCAGGAGTTCAGCAATATGAACGATTTACCAGAAACCAGCACTGAAAATGGTGTAACAGACCTTGAGACATTGGATTTTCTTCGCGGGGTCAAGTCGTCGACCTGCTTACTTCTAACTCCAAGCCCTACAACCTTGGACTTTAAGCATCCACTTTCAGAAGAAATTAATGAAGGTCCATTTTTAACATTAAATGATGACAACAAAAGTGTCAACATTGGAAATTCAGGTTTGGCAGTATTATTATTGTAGTTTATAAGTTATTTTTTTTTATTTGCCTAATGATTGAATTCCATTTTTAATTAAAGGGTTTATAATTTTGTTTGAAATAACATACAAATATTACAGAAGCAAGTGCTGGAGACTCAAGTTCTTCTGGTGATTCCAACTCAGTGGTTCAAGATCCAGTCAGTGCACAACTTATTAATAATATAAGTATGCTGGATTATCAAACACTTAGTAAGAATGGTGATATAATTATGGGACAGGTAAAAATAAGTTATAATATATTAGCCATTTATTATTTTAAATATCATGGTATAGTGAAAGAAATAGGCTAAATACAAAATTAAATTTGTTTCTTTCTAAAATCCCTAAAATTCAAATGCTTTTAAGAAAATATTTTTGATTCCATTTTGAATCGGCCCATTATCATTAAACTGATTCTTAATTAGATAGAGGTTTTGTTTTCATAATACTTAGGTAACATACAATATGATACACTAGATTGTACTTTTACAATCTAAAAAAATATTTTAGAACTTTAAAAATATTATTTATATATTTTATTGTCTTACTTATACTGTTATATCTTTTTTCAGCCCGAAGGCAAAGTTCATGGAAGTATCAGCTTAAATAACAGAAAACTACCAAGCTTTGTGAACTGGAATTGGAGTCTCATTAGAAAATTTCTTTTTTGGTTTGTCCTATCAGGGCTTGTTGCTTGCCTGGCTGCTATAATCACTATGGTGGTAACTATACCCAAAACATGCAATCCAGATCTGCCATGGTATCAAGGTAAAGTATTTTATGAAATATTCCCTGCTAGCTTTAAAGATTCAAACAATGATGGCATAGGAGATTTAAAAGGATTAATAAAAAAAATTGATTACATCAAAGAATTGGGAGGATCCACTATTAGGCTGAATTACATATTTGAGGCACATGATTATCCTGAACATTACTATAATACCACATCTGTGGTACAAATTGACAGAAGTATTGGTAACTTGAAAGATTTTCAAGAGCTCGTATCGGCCATTCATGAGAGAGAGATGACTATCATACTTGATATTCCAGTTTTAAGTGTTATAGATTATGTGACATTGCCTATCTCAAATCACTCACTCGTACCAGTGAATGACTCTGTTACAAACAATATTGATGTCACATCTGCTGCTATTGCTTATTGGTGTTCACAAAATGTTGATGGATTCTATCTGAAAAATTTGGAGGATTTTGTAGATGATGTAAATTTTGGAAAATCCCTCCAACTTTGGAAAATGTTGTTAGGAAATGGAAAAATATTAATGGCAAGTGAAGAGGCACTAAAAATGGCTAAAGGGGAAAGTCTCACTGTTCTGCTCAATAGAATAGATCTAATTGATGTACATTTGGATCTCAATGATGGCATTAGTGGTCTGAAAAACCACATTAATGAAGTAATTTCTGGCATTCTCTGGGATAAACCACACTACCCTTGGGTGCATTGGAATATAGGGAATATAAATAGTGAAAGGGTATCAACAAACAATGTCAATAATACTTTAGCATTGGCTGCTTTGGAGCTTGTACTACCAGGGACAATAGGTATATTTTATGGAGATGAAATAGGATTGGGCAGTCTTGCAAAACATGAAATAGAAGGTGATTTCCATGAACATGAGCATATCCATAACCTTGTTCCGATGAGTTTTACTAATAATGAAAACAGCAATAATGGAGTCTTACCATGGACTGATAAATCTGTTTTAGAACCAAGATACCAATATTTGTCTATCATTAAACAATTTATTCAGTTGCGGCTGGATACTCCAACTATATATTTGAGGGCAATTTATAAAGAGGGGAATCTTTTGAAGAATATGGAGATTCGCGAATCAGATGATAACCTTGTGGTTATTGAACGTTGGTACCCACGGCGAAACACGTGTGTGTTTGTGGGGAATCTCGGTAATAAGCCAATTACGACAGATTTATCAACAATGTTTTATGGAGGCATGGTTGTAGGTGGCACAAACACTTCTCTTGTTGGTGAGGTTCTGTACTTAGATAAGGTCACCTTCCCTCCAAATTCAGCCACCATATTAAAATTAGAAAAGTAACTTATAATGCTGTACGAAAATATTTACGAAGCAATGTTGTCTGTTAATTAAGTTTTAATGTGAAATTTTTATACCAAATTTTAGTTAATTATTTGTATGATTATACACAAATATTTTATACTTAAAACAAAATGCCAAAGTTGTGACCTTGCAGTCGTGTTTATTGTTCCTTGATTAGTAGATAAAGTTATATAGAAATTTGGGTAAAAAAGTATTTAACTAGTATATTCATGATTATGTAAATTTGTTACGGCTTTATACTAGAGCTAATATTTTATAATCAAAATTTTTTTTGATCATAATTTGTATGTAGTATGTATTATAAATCATTCAAGTTAACTTAAGATTTATTATGTATTGAACATTGATTTATAAAAGCTGGCATTGCACCGATTATTATGATTTACTAAGGAATTATTTCCAATCATTAACACAACTTAAAAAAAGTCTTTTCTGATATTTATAAAAGTATTATTGTTTCTAGTCATAAATATTATCGTTTTGAGGCATTCATGACTTTAATTGGCACAAATTCTTATGTACTTACTTTCTAATGCTCTGAATAAAACTTTCGCAGATTGATCGATATGTTATAGTCAAAGTCCGATACACAGTCTCTTCGCGGAAGGACTGGTTTATCCTAGGTTTGGCCAAAGCCATCAGGCAATCCCCGAAATACATTTCAATTTCGCCCTTTGCCTGAAGTATTTTTAGTCAAACCCAGGAGCTCCTAACTTTTCAGTCAAACGTCGAAAGTAAATTATTCTGTTTCGGTTTTGGCCTAGTCAATCCTAGAAGCGACTGCAATTGTCGGTCAAACGTTGATCTGAACATGGCCAAGGCTTTATAAAATGCCACTGCAATAAAAAATGCTCTTCAAAATTATGCAAATGTAAAAGGTCTAATGTATTGTGCAATTCTAAATATCATAATGCCTCACCATGTCAGAAAAATGATTAATTTGTCACTTTAATTACCTAAGAAATTATTAAAACAATTAACATTAAAGTAAATGCCTCACCATGTCAGAAAAATGATTATTTTTTCATTTTAATTACTTAAGAAATTATTAAAACAATAAGCATCAAAATTTTAAAAATGTTATTTTTTTATAATTAATCTTATACAAACTAACCTCCGTATATTCCAAAGCATTTATTTATTTATTTTATACTTTATTGCACATCGTACAAAAGGCGGGCCTAATGCCACACGGCATTCTATCAAAGCATCTCAAATATAAAAGTGAAAATCACGTAAGCTGACCAATCAGGTGTCAGAACTGGCAGAGTTAAGCGGTTCTTAAGACTTGAAAGCTGCTTAAATGATAAAATGCTTCCAAATATACGAAGATAAGACACTTCATACCTATATCGGAGTTTGACTCGTCAAACCCCGATTTAATAAAATTGTGTTTTGACGTTTGCCTGACCAAATTAGTCTCTCCCAGGTTTGACGAAAATTGTTTAGTCAAAGGCCGAAAATTTACATTTGTTTGGGCTTTGACTAAGTCATTCAGTCTGACCTGAGGATTGACTAGTCCAACCTAGGAGCGCCGGAGCTTCGGAGTTTGCCTATAACAGATATATTAAATAATAATATGTATGTCTATAATGTACGTATTACACAAAAATGCTTATTTAAAAGTATTACCCATAGACATGTATCAAGAATAATATATGTCTGTGGTATTACCTACTTAGATTTAAATGAAGGACAATTTGTGAACATTTATATTTTTTTATATACATAGTTAATTAGGTACATATGCTTATCCAAATGATTTTATTATGTTTATTAATTTTAAAGTATATTTTTCAATTTACTTTGTATGATTTAAAAATATATTATATCTTTCCTTTTAATATTTGATGACATATTTTTGTTTCTATTATGTGTGTATTATGTAATTGTTTAATCTATATAAACCTCATCGAATCTCATTGAATTTGTGAATCTATATTATTTAAGAAATATTTAATTCAAAGAAATACTAAAGTTAAGCAATACTAGTTATTATTCTGCGGCAATGATAAGAGATCCCATCGACGTATCATATTTATTTATTGTTATTGTTAGGTACATAAAAAAATACGACGAAAGTACCTATTTTTTTTCAAAATCTCAAGGCATACGGTTATAATAAAACACTCAATAGTATTTCTTATAAGTTTACTATACATTTGTACATACTGAAACATTTAATGTACTTATTATTATTAATTATCAACAATTGTTTATGTACATTTTGTAGCGAAATAAATATTTCTAAATTATTACATTTTATTTATTTTCTAACTACGGACTATGCTATGACTTTAACATATTCATTAAATAATAAATTTAACAAATATTTTCATAAATAGTAGTGAGTATTTTGCTTTTATTTAGAAAATTCACTATTTAATAGAGAATTTTTACATAAACATTTTATTTATTCAGATAAATAAACCGGGTAACATTACAGACATTAGTGTAAAGGACTATGATTGAATTGTGTGGTTAAATAATTACAAATAAGATATTATTATGTATTTGTCACCTTTTAACAGAAATAATAGGCTATAGCTTATTTTCATGTCTAAAATCAACGGATTTTACTTATTATTTTGAGAATCATTTACATTCCTAACCCAAAGGAAAAATGTTATTATTACAATTATAATTATAAAGCATCTTACAGATATGTTGAGAATTCACAAATTAACTTCAAACAAATATGATATAAAGTCGGAAAAATAAAATAAAATTTAAATTAATTTTAAATAATTGAAATATTTTTTAAATTATTCACACCTCTGATAAAAAGAAATACAATGCTTACATTTTTCAATTTTAGTATTGAACATAACTCATTTATGCCATAATATTATCCTAATTAAATTTATTTCAGGTGTGATGTACTTTCCCTCATATTAAAATTATTTAAAAATACACGTAGTTCGAAACGGCTTTCATAAAGGAAATTCGTGCAACTTGAATATTAACATTCAGAATTTTTTTTATAGCAATCTAGAGCTAGAATATTAATTATGTGTATGCTTATGAAAATGACTCTTCATTAAGAACTTTATTTACCTACGAGTTACTTGAATTCCCTTAAGTGTACATTTTTTAAGCCATAAAGTTTTTACAGAGAATTTCGAATGCGTTTATGGAAATGCATGGATTTCAGTCTTTATTGTTAAGATGATAACTAATGAATAAAAAAGAAAAGAGCATAGCACTGGAAGGATTCACAAAAAGTAATTTGGCTGCAAATGTAAATTGCATCTAATGTGTTAATGTCATGAGCTGGGTTGACTTTTTTTACTCTTAATAACACTCGGATGCATAACGTATGTGTTAGACATAGCTCGCGGAGTATGACTTTCAGTGCCAGGTAATGCTGGAAGTTTATCTGTTGGATTTCGGACCAATATTCTTTTTTGAGAACCTGTTACTACTTTTCTTGCATTAATGTCTGATTTATTCCTTAAATCTATATTGTCGGTGGTGTTTTGATTTAACTTTGCACATTTACGATCACTTTCACAGTCACTTACTGTTTGTTTTAATTTTGGAGCACCAAATGCTTTTGTCTGTTTTAATAACGATCGATCATTGCACAAAGCAGCTATAAGCGGCAAGTCCAAGTTCTTGCTTTTTTCCCTAAGAATTTTTATATCTAGATCACAATTAGAAGAGTCTTTCACTTTATTAACACCAATGTCACTGTTAAAGTTACTGCTACAACTAGAATTAGGGAGTTTAATTTCCTTTAAGTGAGATGGAATTTTCTTCTTATGCTCGTAAGGCGGCGGTGGAGGAGGCGGCATTCGTCTCGATTTCAAAGGCGGTGGGTCTTTTATAATGAGCATATTATCGTGTGATTTAGTTCGATTGAAACTCGTGGATTCTATAATGCGAGTCGGTATTGGAGGTCTATCCAAGTTTATGGAATGACTGCTTGTAGAATTGCGGCTCGTCATAGAGTACCAACTAGTGCGCGTACCTGGGATTTGAACATAGGAATCTGATAAATTTTGTATGGACCCGTAAGTGGAAGAGCATGATAATGAAGTGGAAAGAAAGGGTGTACTTCGGTAATGCAAAGCACTCTTGTGCATGTTTGATATTCGAGATTCAGTAAGTTTGTGGTCGAGGTAGTTTTGCTGCGAAACAGAAGGGTCCTGAAGTGGGTAGTAAACATAATCCACGTCACTATAAAGCTGTTGATGGAACATAGGATTGTGTGGAGGAGGTGGTGGCGGCAGCCGGGTGACAGGCGGTGGGGGGGGTAATCTAGCGTGTCGCGGAGGAGGTGGTGGCGGAGGTAATTTCATCATTGCTACAAGAACATTAGAATCTATATTTGGTGGCAGTTCTCTGGAGGGTGACAAGTTGCTTGTTAAGCCTTGGGCTAACTTTGATCGCTCGGCTCTTCGACTTGATGCTTGGTGTCGTTTGGATTTTTGAAATCTGTGTTCTAATACCATAGGACTAGCAAATGTACGTTCTCCTGAGGCATTCACTTCTCCCGCTTCTGCTTTTAGAATTGTTATCATAGGTTTGGAAGTAACTACTCTTGCTGGAACTTCTTCTTTTTCCACCACTTTCGCAGTAGTGCTAGCGGTGCCAGGATATGCTGGTGGAGGTTTTGATGGCACAGTTGAACAGGAAGAAAGAGTTTTGTGATTATATTCATATGGTGGTGGAGGTTTATCAGGGTATCTGGGTAACATTGAGCTATTTTCATCTAAATCTAAAATATTTGGTAAAGACAAATGAAGGCCTTTTCTGCTATCAAGCCTTGTGGGTGGAGTGGGAGGTCGATCAAAAAAAGAGTTATTGAGATAACTTTCGTCTACAGGTGCCCTTTCTTCTTGATTTTGACGATAACTTTCGCCTGTAAATGGTATGGGAAGCCTTACGTAATCGGAAACTGAATCAAAAGTGTCGCTTACTGATTGAGTTTTCGGATATACTCCGCGCCCAACGATCAAATCACTTAATTCACTTGCACTAAGCAAGTTATGTTTATTGTCTGTTGGATCACTTCCATCCCCGTGAAAGGAAGCGGCGCTTACGTTGGAATTTGTTCGTTCTCGAAAAACATTCTCTTTGTCTTCAATTTTATTTTGATTACAGAATTGTGGCATTCCATCAATACAATCCGAACTTGTGTTGGATATATTAGTTCTATCGGATTTATGCTTAAGTATTGATGATACGCTATCAAAATCCGCTAAATCATTATCTTTAGCTGTCTTGTACCTTTCATAATGTGATCCGCTGTAGTCCGTACGACTACCTTGAGACAGAGAATACGTCTTTGACCGTGCAGTAAGTTCAGAACTTCCCATTGTATAAACACCGCTTGTCTCACTAGAAGCAGCTACAGTAACTGCTTGGCCCAGACCATCATACAGAGCTGAAGCCGTATCTTGTGTGTATTCGATATCAATTCCAACTGTGCTGTTATCGCTTAGCATGGAATTTTGCGCTGTGTGGCTATAACCTAATTCTAAACTACTTCCATTAGACGCTCTGCTTAGTGTACTCAAACCAGCACGAGCCATTATTACGGTACTACAAGATGATGAACATTGAGATCCTGTACATTTTATTTTGTTAGAAACAGGGCTATCAGATAAGGCCTCACTTGTAGTTTGGTCAGGTATAGAGATAGTGTCCTCAAATTGGCTTGCAGAATCTTGATCTGACGAAATATCATTTTTGGAAACTTTTTCGCCATCTTCTTTACTTTTCTTACGCAATTTAGGTTTTTGTACTTGCAGCGTAGATGTCTTATTTGAGGACTTATTTTCGTTTGAAATATTACGAATTAAATATGAATTAGAGCAATCTAATAAATGAGCAAATGCCAAACTTTCTGTTGACGGTGCTGGAGGCGAATCTATCATTATTTCTAATTCATCTTCTGATTGGACCCTGTCGCTCACAATTCCTGATGTCGTGTTTGAGCTTGTAGATGATATGAGTGATATTCTTTGCTCACTTTTGTTTTTATTGGACTGTAAGTTAAATGATTTTGAATAACCAAAACACGTCTTGCGTTCTTCCTCCTCTTTTCGTAAAATTTCATTCAATTTCGGAGATATTTTCATTGAGAACTGGTGAGTTTCTTTACATAGAGCAAACAGGTATTTACATTTTTCTTCACTTGAAGAATATAATGTTATTTTTCCTTCTTCTGTTCGAATCTCAAACTTTTTTCGATCAAAACTCAATTTTCCAATAGAACTCCATATAAAATTCGATGTTGGACCATTGTCTGGCAAAATTTTTATACCTTTTGCCGTAACTAAGAGCCACACAGTTCCAGGTTCAGTTTCTGATTTTGAATGCTTCAGTCGATATCTATGCGAATTAATTGTATCGGGAAGCAGACAAATTTCCCTAATAAATCTGATTTCTGCGTCAATTTTGTTCAATCCCCGATGTTCACGATGACACGCCCGCACGGCGGCCGACACCCAGTCGCCCGTTAAAGAAGGCGGCGCGTAATCTTCTATTTTAAAGTATTCTTTGTTTTCATAAGTTTCCTCGTCGCCATAGTCTGCTTGTAATGCTAGCCCGATTAAGAGTAAAAGTATTTCAACTGGTAGAGTATCTCTCGAACGAATATTCTGAAGGAGTTGTAGATAATATAAATGACGACCAACATCGTCATGCAAAAGTAGCGGACTCTCCACGTGAAATTGTACGACTAGGTGAAGTTCGAGAAGTGGCTTTCCATTGGCGTCTAAACCCTGCAAAAAAAATAATTAATCGTAAATGGGAATAAAAACTTTGTAAATCAATTAGATGTTTGGCTAAGAATATGATTTTCATATCTAAAGGAGAACTTACGTGGGTATGAGATGATCTCCAGCTCTTTGGTGCATATTTAGATAGTTTACTATCCAAATCAACGAATAAGAACTCCCCATCTGGAAATAAAAAAGTATTTAACTTAACGTAGGTACAAATGGAAATATTGTGCTATCCATAATAATTTAACGAATTGTTGCTATTACAATGTTATTATTTTCTGCATATTCATTCGAATCTTCTATATATGTATCATGTTAAGCGCGACGTGAGTATATAATGAGCTAATGATTGCGATAGATGTACAAATATAGCCTGTTTATAACTCAACATCATTTATGTATAATATGAATTAGCTCTTTGGAATGTCGTTCTTATGAGCTTTGACGTCAAATATGAATATGAGATATTTTTTTAGTGATTATTTAAATTTTTTGTGTGTATTTGTTCATGACGTGTGTAGATTTAAATTACTCTTCGAAACTTTATAATTTTGAGTTTAGAGTTGAGTGTTTGAAACCATTAATATACTCACTTTGTAAAATAGCCAATCCAAAGAGTTCTGTATCGGTCATGCCTTGGAGTTGCGCGTGGGCGTTTGCTAAAGCTTTCAGTTCCTTGACTCTTGCCTTTGCCTCTACAACGAAGTGGATGGGTTGCGGTTGGCCGGGCATCCGCAGGGATAGGAGGCGTGCGCCTGCGCCTAGCGCGCGCGTCTCCCCGCCCAACGGCCCGCGAACCGAACACAGAGCACGCATGTCGCATCTCGATACTCCTATTACACTCCCTGGAACAATGTTTACAATTTAATTTTTTGAATTATCTATTATCTGTTTCTAAGATTATATCATACTCGTTCAAGCTCCAATGTAATCCATGCATCATTTTTAAATAGGTAGGTACTAAAAATTAAAATAATATCTACCTATGAAATTGCGGATGTTGGAAACGCATCAATTCAACATGATAATTGGTAATGTAGAATAGCTTAAAAACTTTATGTACCTATACCAATCTAATTGTTCGGTTTTGGTTCCGCCTGGGTTGAAACGAGATAAAACTAAATAAATAGCCTGTAGTCTATACAACTCAGGAATAATGTTGCTTTCGAAGAATTTTCAAAATCAGTTTTATAGTAGGTAGTTTTTGAGATAACCGATAACAAACATACAATCGATCATGTCTTCCTTCTTTAGGTATAATATAAGTGGCACATCTCAAATTCACTAAAGAATGTAATACCAGTATAATATTATATCGTCATTACTCGCACCGAAATATGTATTTAAAAAGTTACGAGTGCTTAATTCAAAATAGAAAAGTGATGGCGCCATCGGTCGTGAATAGAAATTTTACGTCGCTCTAAATTTTGTTGACCTAAGTTGACCTAAGCCATGTCCGTGCAAAGTTATAACCATCATAATTCAAATAATATTTATGATTTATTAGAGATTAGAATTCTTAACACGGCGACGATTCAAAGTGGAACGATGTATCCGAAAGATTTTGCAACATGTTTTTTATAGTTTAGAAATACTAAAATATTATAGCTGTGAATAAAAAAGATCTAAAAGAAACGTGTCGCAATAGAACTAAGTAGTATTAACTTTAAATATAAGCAAGTATTGCATTAAAAAATAAATCGATAGAGGAAAGTAACCAAATATGGAATACCATTTTGTTTTTGGGATATAAAAATAAAACTTTGCATAAATTAAATCAGTTTATTGTTTTTACTGGTCAGTCATACATCTATAAGTAATAATTAATAGCATTTAACGAAATATATCAGTAATCAAATTAAAATTTTACACAAAAAACAAAATCCCAAATGAGTAACCAAATATGGAATAGGTACCCATATATGGAATATAAGCATAAATCAACTTAACAATAACAAAAATGTAATGAATATCTTTGAGATCAATTAAATGAATGTAACATATTGTGATAAATGGAAGAAGTTACGTAATTACTTGCAAAAGTCACAAATCCAGATCCATCTGGACCAGCACATCATAATGTGTTCAGAGCCCATACATCAAGCATTTAATTCAACTTTCTTCACTTTCATCCATGGAAAAAAGTCTTGAACAGAACCTCCTGATCCTCTGCTGATGCATGCATGTTACATTCTGCATCTGCAGAGTCAGAAGGCACTTGGTCCATCAACTCATCATGTTCCACTACCTTCATCAAACTGGATAGCGTCTAGTTCCTCAGAGTCTTTCTTCTCCACTATCATCCTTATTTTTCTTCGATTGTTTGTTTCTCTTAATAAAGTTAATAACGTTGAAAGAAGAAATAGAAATATAATGATGAAATAAAGTTGTCCTAGTCTAGGGACTTGGAGATCCTGTGCCGCTTTCAAATACCCCATTTTCTTTTCTCGGACGAATTTTATAGATTGTGCCGTTTTTTCTTCATCCCAGATTTTTCGTTAGGTTGATTGTGAACCGGACATTCTAAAAACAAACATTACATACAGTTTTTAAAAAAATAATAGCAAGTTTATAGTATTCCATAATTAGACACCGACGACTGTCCATATTTGGATTTTTATACTCGTTCAAACTCTTCTAAATATTTTTTCAATTCACAGTATTTTAAAGACAAAAGATCACAAAATGGTGAAATAAACATAATACCGATATACTAAATAGTATAACACTTATGTTAACAAACATAATAGCCGGTAAATACTCATTTATTACTTACCTTAAAAAATTTCTGCATGGCAACAAAACAAAACACCCCTGCCACACGGAAACCGTTCACGCAACTAACTCGATGGTGTTAGTGCGATAATTAGTACACCAAATGAAACAGAAGATGGTCGAATGTTGCGATTCATACTTATAGTATTAGAGAAAAGAAGGAATTCCATATTAGGATACTATTCCATATTTGGTGACTTTCCTCTAACATTATTCAAGTAAAAATGTCTCATGTAGCTTTGAAAGAAATGCATAATAAAATTCTGTCATGGTACATAAAGATGAAAAGATCTTCAAATTTTATAAGCTTGAATGGTTAATAATTTGTAAACTAGTAGGGATCATCTATCTATCCACCAAAGTCCAAAAGGTGCGCTGAGCGGTTCGGTTAGGAATGTCCGGATCTTTAACATCTGTGCATTCCTTTGCACACTTTTTTTGTACATAAAAATTCACTTTTTGCTACCTGCAGCTTTTGGTGTTCGCATTGTTAACTTGCATCTTATTATTTCTTTTTTAAATTATTCCGCATCTGCAGAACATCTTTAGCATTCAGTTTAATATTGCTCTAAATCTGGTTTTAAATTGGTAGATCTGGTTTAATAAAATATAGTAAAATTTAAAACTTGATTTGCATCAGTTCCAAATAAGGCGTTATT
>CAJQZN010043783.1:0-15012 GCA_907164685.1 Colias eurytheme | reverse complement strand
TAATAATATCCAATTTAATAATTAAGACAGCTCTCAAGCCTTGTTTCATCTCCGCGCAACGTTTACAGTCGCGGGAAAATCTCACGACTGTGTACAGCGCTTTACCGAGCTCTGCACATGTGCCGCCTTCACTGACATTTATGTAGTTTGCCCCGTACCTTCAACGCGTAAACGCGCGGCCACGTCGCGTTCCAAATTTAAAAAATCAGTGTTATTATTTTTTTTTCGTTACAAAATCACTTTACGTGCCTGTTTGATTTTTTATCTGTGCAAATTGAATCGTGAAAAAAAAAGTTGAGAGGTGACCTCGAGCTTTTCCCGGGAGCATTGCTATAGCAACGGATGACGTCAAGTTCAGGGGCGGTTGGTGCATTTTCGTTCAATAATCACCCTTCAGACTGCTTTGTTTTTTTTTCATGCATTGTCAACGACAATAGATTTCAATCTTTGTTTGCTCTGTAATGTTTTGTGCTATCTGTCTCTTCGCCATTGTTACTTGATTGCTGAATCGATTAAGTACTGATATTTAATTGGATAGCTTATTATTTAATGGCTTGTGTAGTATCTTAATTTATATGTCATTAATACAAGATAGTATTCGACTTTTATATTGGTAATTAGAAAAATCATTTTATTTGAAATAAGAAATATGTAGATGTTATAAACTTATAAAGACGGTAGTTTCAAATTTAGTTTAGAATCTCTCTATGTGTTAACGCTTTCAGTAATTGACTATAATTATTTTCACTTTTCATTTCCATATTTCGCACCTACTCAATACTCATATCTTAGGTTTTACGAAGCCATATTTTGGCTACAGGGTGGCGTCCTGGATTTGAATCTGGGACAAACCATCTATGTCGAAATTTTTTGTCTGTTTCAAACATATATTATGTATTGTTACGGAAGCCATTAGTCATTCATATTGAAGAAAACAAATGATGAATCACAAACAGGAGATCCAGAGCGGATATTTAATTAAGTTTATTAGGACGATTAATACATGTGAGGTAGATTCATCTTTCTCATTTTATGTAGAGTAAATGTTCTATAGAAACAGCTTCCCAAACCGGTGGTAGGTAAATTCTTTTTTTTATGTATTTTGAAGCGGCTAAACGTAGTCTAGTCATAACTTATCTAATCTGTGGTCTAGTAACTAGGTAGTTGAATAAATAAATTTTTGAGTTTGAGTATAAAAAAACGCGCATTTATAATAGCTATTTATCGTTTTTGGTAACGGAATTAAAAAAATATATATATAATATATGTATGTAACTTATATTGAAACATCAAAGCTCAAAATATAAATAGATAGCAGATAGTATTCCGGTCATTATAAATTCGAGCCAATAATAATCAATTTCCAGCGATTGTATTTCCCTAGAACCGATATAATTAAGTTTAATAATTGGGTCACCGTAATTGATTGAATCATAAGTTCCTGCAGGAAAATTAATCATGCTATTATTGCATAAATCATTATAGCGATCTTGTCCTATCATACACAATTTTTTTAACTAATATATCCGAGTGACTTGATTGTATTTCCCTTAAAATTTCCTTAATTACGTAGGTATCGTAATAAGAGCGGTGTCTCTACATTGTAGCGGTACTGTATTCTGAACATTTAAATACATAGCTACAATACAATAAATAAATATTGTATGTAACGAGCTTTATCCTCGAGTATTTCTCCTTCGATAAAAGGAAGCCTACATCCAATATATCAATCGACTAATCGGTTCAGTAGTTTTTTGGAAAGACGACCGCTTTCTTCATATCTCAGAACCAATAAATAATCGAATTTATACCACTAGGACTTGTTTATACCGAAAAGAAAGTAGTCACTTACGAATCGCGTAGTCTATTCAAATAAAAACGTTAGGATATGTAATTCAATGTGCTTTGAATGCAAATAGTGTGGCACTGTGTCGCATTACTCTTTGTATTCCAATAGTAGGCTTGAATAGTAGGTCGTGCGGAACATTGGCTATGCATTGATACAGAAATCATAGAGGCCTATGATTAGTATCAACGATAGGTATAATTTGGTTAAAAGTGATAACTAATTGTGAATACAATTAGGTAATGCTCTTGTTTAAATTATTTTTGTTTGCTCTAGGCGTAGAAGTAGTTCTAGTATAGTGCCAAATACCTAGTAGAAGCTAGCAAAAGCGAATTTGGAAAATAAATATGTCTTGGTGTTTGAATCTTTCTTGCATAATTAAATAATGTTCAACAATGAACAATCTTATACAAATAGTCAACAAAAAATGATGAAATAAAAAGCGTCTGTAGGACATGATAAATTAACTGATCAACCCCTCCCCTTTCCTGTCGCATTGCATGACAAATGTCTTGAAATTTTAAGTTACGGTCACAACATAAAACGACCTATTTTCAATGATATTTCTTTATAGGAATTCTACATTTGTTCAACAATTTAACCGAAAGAAGGACGAAGAGATACAAGCATATTTTTTAATATTGTTATAAAGGTTTTAGTAGACTATCATATTGAATTTATTATCTCAAGTACTTACTTATTAATTTTTGTCAGGATTCTAATCATAATTACGTTTTGAGTTTCATTATTATTTTTTTTATTTAATTTTCTCATAAGAGTAGATAAAACGGCATACAAATGAAAAGGGAGATTGCTTTAAAATAACAATTTCCGGCGCGTAAATGTTTTGAATACAAGATTTAATTTTAATTATAACTTCCTAAGCTGCCTAAAATATTATGCTATGTAAAAACACATTAATTTTTATGTGCCCTACATACAGTTTTTTAGTTCTAACACATTGTTACACTAATAATTTGATAGTAACCATCTTCCTTGCGTGTTGAAGATCTATCATATTTAGCCTCATTATTCCCCATATGTTAATCATCACTGGATATTTTTAAGCCAAATTAATGCCTATTAGTATGTTCGTTAGTTAAGCTATCTCATTAGGAGTTCTCGTTTTTATTAAAATTATATGCTGAGTAATTATGGCGTTTATAGCTCAGGTAGGTAGTAATATTATTAAATGGGATCAGTTTTAATTTTTAGTATAGAGTAAAACATAGTTTGGTAAAATTTCGAAGTGTTATTCTTGATCCAACTAATCATGTTTAGCATGAGCTAATCCTATGTAGCTAATTGAAATAGAAGTGTCTATTTACACTTATTTTTTTTTTAATCTTTACAAAAAAGCAATCCTATAAAAAAAGTCAATTACGATGAAAATTCCCGATATTTAGTTACCTATCGATATTTTTTTATAGTCTACACTTAATAACTAACAATTTTTTATCCTAATGAAACATTGACTCGCATTTATTAAAAATTAAGTGCAGAAGCATACAATAATACTAATATCGTAGTATACTTATTATTATTAGTCTGTGCTAATATGAATAAGATTGCCGATGTTAATATATTTATTAACTATACACTGACCTCCGACTTGCTTTCAATTTGCTATCTATCCCAGGCTTGAAATCTGAAAGCCACGTGGGAATCTTACGGAAATTTCCATCAGGTGGGATTACCATGATGTCTTATAGCAGTATTACTTCCAGTGTGGGAAAGTGATGGCGCTATACAACCTATATAGCGCTGTCTTTTTTCCACATTGTATAAAACTGCGACATTTTGGTACGGGGCCTTAGCCTTACCATAAAGATATGAGATTGGAAATATGGGCGGAGAAAATTCGTGTATTACGTCTTATTTTTGTGTTCTTGGATCATGATGGGCTTTTGCGTGTAAGATTTTTCTTAATAATTCAATTATATTAAAGATACAGTTATTTGTGAATAAATCTTTGTTATGTATATGATAGGGACAATTAGGGCCGGCGCCCACTGCCGGCACGGCGTGGCATGGCAGGGCAGAGGATTTTATTATTAATGAAGTTATTTTGAATCTTATTTCAATCAGTTTAGAATTCAAGTTACTTTATTTCGATGCCACGATGCCGCGACGTATCGCAGGATTATTTGAGTATTTTTAAACGAGTCGTTCGTATAAAAGTAAAAAATATATTTTCGGTGACGAGCAAAATATTATTGTAGTAAAAGAAAAGATAAGAAAAACAATATAACAATTTAATATTTTTTATATCTATAAAAAACGTGTATTTTTCTAAATAATTACTTACAAAGGAATATCAAATGTCGGAGCAGGAATATAAAGGTAATGCTTTGTTACCGTGAAAAAGGTGAACTCAAGTATTCAATTCATTTAGGATGACACTTTTACTAACCCTTGTCACTACAACGCCAATTCTAATTCATTCGGCCCTTGCTCACAATGTTCAGCGAAAAATTATTAAATCGTCAACTTATTTTATTCAATTATTATCACTTTGAGAACTTATATTAAGAATACGATTGTGTATCTTTTTTTGGAAAAATAGCTTATGAAATTATTGAAGTGAAACTTCTTTATCGGGGTTGGAAAAAAATTTAGTGTACTTAACATTTTTTCGTTACGCGTGATATTTTTCCGTTACGCGCCATCTTTTTCTTATCCCAACCACGCGTGATTCGACGTATTTCTGTAAAGTTGCATATATGTAGTAAATTATTTTTTGAAAAATAAGGTCATACTTAAAGAAGTTTCACTTCTTACGTGTGTACACTAGTACACGCACACATTTTTTATTAGAGGTGTGAAATTTTAATTATTTATTACAATGAAATAAACTCATTTGTCTACTATGTCAACATATTATTATTATTTTAATGCATGATGTTGTACCTACTTAGTTTGTTGGATAAACAATTAATTTAAATTTTTAATCAGATAATACTTTAAAGTTTAATTCCTGATACGGAGTTTTGGATGATACGTGAATAAACGGAAAAAACATACGGACAACCAGATATAAATTCAGATATTTTCCTTTTTATTCTTTTGAACGTTTCGATATATATGTATATCTAGGATAGCCTAGAAACATAAAAAAAAACTTTACTCATATATTTTTTCCTTAAGTGTAGGTACTTATAATATGTACTTCCTACACTATCACAACCAAACCACTACCAGCTAAAAGAACAAGCAAATACGCAACATTCGAAAAGAATTCCCATGCATGTTGCAATTAGCCTTGTGTGCTACATAGCTTGTTATATGAAAAGCAGCTTTAAGCCCTTGGTAATAAGCTTCACGGGTGAATAGAGGCTTTCGAGGTCTTATTGCGTAAGAATGTTGACACGGCGTTAGCGATGGTATAAGACTGGAGGGACTTACTATGATTTCTAGAAGGATGATTAGAATTTGCTTCGATTTATAGGTTGGGAATGTAGACTCTTAATAGATTTTTTTTTTAATTGTTAACTGTATAATTTCTTATTTTAATACATTCACACGTTATAATATCACTGTCCGCCACAAAATATAATAACATAATCCATACTACTAATATTATAAATGCGAAAGTAACTCTGTCTGTCTGTCTGTCTGTTACTCAATCACGCCTAAACTACTGAACCAATTTTCATGAAATTTGGTATAGAGATATTTTGATACCCGAGAAAGGACATAGGACAAGTTTTATCCCGGAAATCCCACGGGAACGGGAACTATGCGGGTTTTTCTTTGACTGCGCGGCCGATGCCGCGGGTGGAAAGCTAGTATACATGATAATTTTCCATCTAGGTTAAAGGTAGTATGTATAAATCAGTAGTGTATAATTCTGTTAAACTTGAATATAAAGTTTATGTAAATACGAAGTAGCCAAACCTCGAAAAATATTTTTTTGCTTCATATTTGTTTATGCATCATATTCATTAACATAAAAAATACCTACCACCACCTTTGAGATGGATCAAAACATATAAAAAACATAAGTTTACAAACGAAATACTACGCATAAAGCTTTTAGAAACCGGTATTTTTCGCTACTCGAGAACTCAGAGTTGATCGCATTCGCAGCCGAATCATGAGTTGAATAAAATGTATGTCAAATACGTAACCGTGGCAACCTGTTCTTATAGACTATTTTTTACTTGAATATCAGTAAGGCTAAAACTACTCATCCAAAATCTGAAATTTAGTACTTATGTGAAGATTTTGTTGCAGTATTGCTTCTTCACGGAAAAAAATATTTTTCATACAGATGTTAATATTATGTCGAAGAATAAGTACCTACTTACCTATTAGGTATGTTAGATGTCACGTAAAGTAGGTAATATTATTAAACAATTACTTTGCAATAAATTATGACTATTGTTATTTGTATAAGAAGAAAACCTTGACACACCTGTATAGAACCATGATTATTATAATTCCTTGATTAAAAATTATTTTTATTCAAGAGTCTTAAACTACGATATATTTTAAAATAAATAGATACAAAAACTACAGACTACTGTTTCTTAAAAACATGTTTCCACGCGGTATGTTTACTAATGCCTTATGACGCAACCGTTTGGAAATCACTTTCACTACTAAAAGAGTGAAACCAACTATTTGGACCTTATTGCTTTCTATGAGTATAGAAATGATAATTTTTTAAACGATTTTATATGATATTAAAACTATCAATATTGCTTGTCGTGTTCAAATTATTATTATGTTGCTATTAAAACAATACGAATAATTTTCGATTTAAAAATGATATTTTTATCATGGAAATAAATAAATAAAATAATCGCTCTTTTATATCCGTTTTTTAAATTTTGAAAAGCGGCTCATACTTTCTTATTTTAATTCCGAAAATGACAGAAACTTGACATGGCTTAAATTAAGAATTTTATTGTTTACCAGTTATTAACATAGTACTTCTTTTAGAACGTTTTCATAATAATATGGCCATACACAAATACAATATTTAAAAAAAATAACGAAACTTAATTTAACCTCCGTAGGCATTAATAGTTCACACAATACAACCACAAACATTACAAATATTTTTTTTCTCAAAAACTACGTTAACAATCTATTTATTAGTGTACCTACAGAGAATCCGAGTTGAGCGAATATTTTCATACTTAACATTCTTCAGTAGATACGAAAAAGCTGTTCATGTTGCTCACACATGAACAGCTGCTTTCTTCAAAGCAAGTGGTCAGTTCGTCACCTGCTCGCCCACGCTCTGATTAGTGCAATTACGGCGGCGCCTACCACAGACTAAACAATTATTACATTATCTGTGCAAAGGAAGTTACTCATAATTTTATGTCATTCATTAATGCAGTTGTGGTTTTTTATCTATGCTTATTCACGTCATAGAATGGGTAGAGTAAATTAGGCCCTTCGCTCATGGAGCTACTCAAAAAGAACTAGTCACAAACTCAAATTACTAACGAGTTGCCTGAGCGTCACAGCCCATACATGTTCTATGGAGATTCGCACACGACGCGACTAGTTACTAACTGGTGAGTAACGCGTTAGCAACAAATCTGAAATCACGCGCGACGCGTCGTGCCGGTCTCCACGTTACTGGTTTCCCGAGTTTCTTTGTTTTTTATGATAAAAATGAACGAGCAAACATTGACAAGTGACTGAAACCTTATAACTTGAGTAGCTTTGTATGCGAGATACAATTTGTAACTGGTTTGTAATCGTAATTACTGATTAGTTCAGTCATTTTTGAGTAGCTCCATGAGCGAAGGGCCTTAGATTACACGTGTTCATTGTATGTGGATTAGGTTCTTATAGGCGCAAGTGTAAACTGAAAAAAGTGGTTTGTTTTGAAAAAAAAAATAAAAACGTACCTATATATTTGTTACATCTAAAAACATGCGCATACATATTGCATACAGATTACAAATACGTCATAGATGCATACACTGCATTTTAAATAGCAATATCTATAAAAATACTTTCGATTCATGAAAATCAAAGCAGTTTAAACAAGCAACCTATAAACAACAGCTTCAAATACATCGCATTGCTTATAAAATTTGTAAAACATTTGTAAAAACAATGCAAATAGTTCTGTCGAAACATGCTCTGATTTGCATTTCGCATTTTATGTTTTTCTTTATGTTCGCAATATTATCTCGCGAATGCAGTGAAATTTATTTTTACATCTCGTTTTTATCTTGCGAAATGTCTTCCGATTCTTCTTGGTAATAAAAGAAAAGTTTAATTTTCCAGAACTTTAATATCGGGTTCATATTTTGTCCTTATTTTGAATCTGGCTCGGCTATTTACAAGAATTCACTGCAGAAAAATATGAATAAAACAATAACCACATTGCAATCCATTTAAATACTGTATACAATTTACTGAACATTGTAATTACAAAATATTTAGAAAAATGTATTATTTAAACAACATGAACTTATTTGACCTCTAGACAAAACACAATACGTTCCTACCTATAGCACAGATTACCAAATACTTATACGTAGCTACTTTCTACATAAGTATAATTACATAGTAGGTATTCTGAATATAATATTTTGTCAAAAACATTGTGTAATAAAATCTTAAATCTAACTTGAGAAAATATAAAACCAAAACAAAATACTAACACATAATAAGGACGTGTTAAATGTAAACAATCAGCGAGGATCTGCTGAAAATTAGTTAGCTGAAAACATCTTAAAAGCGACCATTTTACTTCACATGTTTTATTATAAACATCTCACCCTCAAGTTTTTCTCCGCGACAATTTCGGTGTACAGTTTACTAGAGAATTTTTCCCATTGTGTGTATTTCATTCAAAATGGCCGCCCGCTTTCACAACTCGGCTTAATATTTAATTTTTACGAATCCGCTCGAACGCATTGCAAATTAATATCCTATAAATTTTTCGATAATGGCCCGCTTCTGAATTCTTTTGCGTTCATTTTTTTCTTTTGTTTTATAAATAACATTCTCGACTTGTTTTTTATTCCAGTGTTTTAACTTATTAAATTCATAATTATTAGCTTCAGTGGGTATCCTATTTCTTTATAATTTATGTACTTATGCTGCATATTTCATTATTGCATAAAATTAAGAATATGTAAAATCCATGTAAAATCTTTAGATCATAGCTAAAGTAATAACATAATCTGAGCATTTTTACACGATACGTTCAAGAAAAAAAAAAGCAATACGCATTGAATATGTACCTATTTACATATTTATATAAATTATTACATTATTTTTTTAAATTTTAAAAAAATATAGTAAGCTACTGTACCATATAATAAATCGTTATTTTATCATTGTCATTGTATTCAATATACGTACGAACCAACTAATCCAAACTAACTAACCGAAATTTGTTGCCAGAGGGAAAAAATCGTACAACTGGCACTTTGGCAAATTGACAGTGATAACCAATAAAAAAAAATATGAACGTAAAAGCGCGGGAACGATTTTCATTTTTTTTATAAAAACGCGCGGTGTGTACAATATGTTTATAACTTGGAATAAAACGTATCTAGCGCTAATTAAATTAATATTTTGAATAATTACAATTTAAAAATATAGTTTCATAACGTGAATGTAGCCATATATGCAATTCTATTCAAGAACGTGTTTGTGCATTAATACTCGAAGACGTAATTTACATCAACATTGCATATTACGCCTGTATATTATTATGTTGACCCACAAAGCAATTCAACTTGTTCTACGACAAACGTGTAAGTAATTTTGATCTTTAAGTCAAGGTTATTAATGCCATATTTCGCTTGAACACGGTGGGAAAACTAGGCGACCTTAGTTTCTGACGTGAAAACTCAGCAAGTTCAAGACTTCATTGTGTGAATAAATATAGTGTTTCCTTGTTCTTTGGCCATTGTTAGGTTATTTAATATAATATAATGAAAGGCATTGTATGCATATAGAACAAGATTGGCTTGAGATAATCATATCCAGTTAATTCTTCGTATTCTATTACAAAAGTATGTGAGTAGGTATATTGTTAACTTAAGAATAAGGGAATCAATAATCTAGCCTGAAAAAAAATTTAAGTACCTACTAACTAATTAATTACCTCTATCTCTCTATCTATCTTGGTTAGTTATTAAATCTATAACCTACGTCACCCAACATTTTATAACATAAACATGAATACCTACATACATTCAAAAGATAAAACCCTTCTTCTAGCAGTCGCGCATAAAAGATAAAATCAACAAGAGATAAGACAAAAAATACACTAAATTCCCTTCCGAGACCTTTTCCTATCACGTATTTTGAAACTCAATAGAAATTCAATACCAAAAGACTCCCAGTGAACTCGTATAACTAAACGATTGTTCAAACTTTCTTAATAAGCTGAACTAAATCAATTCCGAGCCAATGCGCTCTTCGATTTGATTTAACTAATATCGAGTAGTGAAAACTATGAACTTTAAAATTATCGGGTTTTGCTTAACGATAATATGTTTGAAAAACAATATGTGTATGTTATGAGTTAGGTCATAATTTTGGAAAATATTCTACCGGTTTCAGTTCATATTTTTTGGCTAAGGTACTTATGGTATTTCTCATTTGATTTCAAAGGCCAGAGCAATAACAGGTGCTTCGTAAGTAAGAGAAGTCCTTTAGGAACCTTTTTCGAATAAAATTTTCCTCTACTTGATAAACTTTTTCTGATAAGAAATATTGCATAACAGACCTGCTTAGACATTTTGTTATTCCTAGTCTCCATCGATTGAATCCAAATCCTGCCAAATGAAAATCTACCAATATATTAAGGCTTATACATGCGCTAATAACCTTGACCATACTTGACGCATCTCAAACCTCTCCCGCTGCACCTTCTTTTTTCCTCCCATTTTGTATTTAAAAAGATACTAATCAGTGTAACAAAAAATCCTCGTCAGGGACTGTTGTGTAACTGATAATTTATTAAACATAAAATTTTCAGAGCTCTAAGTCAGGTTACGAAGTTTATAGAGTATTTGCGGAAAAATCGACGATCACGGCACATTTTTTTTCTAGAAATCTATTAACTTTGGAAAAAAGTCCTCGCGAGCAATTAAAGATCAAAGACCATCCTATTTTATATATTTTTTTCGGTATTGTGCTTTATGTTGTACCAGACTTTATAGAGGTTGAACATAGTCGAAATTGCCGGGTAACGCCTTAAAACTCACACGTTACTGTTCCTAGAAAATGGTTTCTGATATATTCTAGTTAATTACATCATACAGAAAACCGCCCACGGACGTGTTCTGTAAACTCAAAAGTTTTGATTAATAACTCGTCTAAGGGTCGCGTTCAGCGATATGTTTAAAAACTAATCTTAAACTTTTATCGTTTCAAAACTCCGACGTGCAATGAGGGGCTCCCGTCAGGGTTGTTAGTGCATTTATTAATAAATAATTTATGATTTCCGTACACTTCTCAAAGTAAGTAATTGAACCCAACATCAAATTTAATTTTTTAATTTTTTCTCATAACTTTGGAAGTATACGTAGTATTTTTAATACATAACAACATATTCTTTAACATAATAAATAACGCATAGTATCTAATTGACAGGATATTATCATGATAATGATTAGTGATCACAGTAAACTGTATATCAAAACAGCAGAATATAAACTCTATTTTAAGTGTCTTCCCTAACCGCACTACAATTTCTTCTAAAACTCCCAAGTTGACACCCCTATTCCAAATATACATTTATACAGACAGAGTTTAACCTTTACCTTTTGCCCTATAAAATTTACGGGTCATAGCGGCCTTAATTTGGGATTAGTTGCACGTGTATTTGTCACAGCATTCATGCAACGCTTGAACAGTGACTAAATAAAAAGGTAAATTAAAAACTTCTGTGGTAATTAACGTGCTCTTAATTTAATTTCTTTCACTTTTTGATGATGATTCGTACGTTGGATTCATAATTTAAAAAATGATTATGAACAGTTTTGGCGGGGTTAGCGTGTTAATACTTATTAGTGGTAGAGTATGTGTGATATTAATATGATATTAATATTAGCTGAAATTTGCAACTGCCTGCTTGCAAAAAAGGTCCATAAAACTAGAACATAATGTAGTTAGATTTTATGTAATCTTATATATAAAAATGAATCGCAAAATGTGTTGGTAAGCGCATAACTCGAGAACGGCTGAACCGATTTCGATAATTCTTTTTTTATTATATTCCTTGAAGTACGAGGATGGTTTTTATGTAGAGAAAACGTAAATATGTACCACGGGCGAAGCCGGGGCGGAACGCTAGTATGTAATAAACTTATCCATTGATCACTTTAGTATTTGAGGAAATATGATTTGTTTTTCTGTCTCGGACCATATTTATGGGTAGGTATACCCAAAATGAAATTCCATAAACATCTCTTAATTAGCACAAATAAAAATAACTTGTAACCTCTATAAATCGGATTACACAGAAACAATCCAACTCTAACGCAATCACAATACAGATACTTCGTCAAGTTTCCACTAATTACGCCCTCATAAATCCTATTTTATCGACCCACGGAGTCGTTAGAAAACGCTGGATTGTCCTTTTCTTCCCAATTAACCCCATTTAGAGCGTTATTACACCGCCGCCATTTTCTCAACCCAATAAATAATATAACGTCATTATTTTTATCGAGCTCTCTAAACATGAAAATATAATCGTCTTTGCTAAATTGTTATGAGACGCTCGGCTTAATTTTGTTTGGTCTGATATTTTATAAGTATTTTACTTATTACTTTCTTCTTTTAAATTTTTTTCACACTAACGAAGATAAGTAGATAAGTAACTATCTCAATTATTATACTTTAAAAATTATAAATAATCATATTTTTATTAAATGTAATATGATTATATTTGTATTAACAAATTAATTAAACAATCGCAAGGTTTCCTGACGTTGCCATTGCTCATGGGCGGCGGTGATCGCCTTCATCAGTACACCGCCCGCTCCTTTTTCGGTTGTTGTATAAAAAAAAGGAATTTCTCCATTAATAGATATACCAAGTAAGCACCGTTGCTAATCAAAAATATATGAAGTAAAAGTATCTATGCAAAATAAAGTACTAGATATATAAATAGAAACCACTACACCAGATAGAAATTACCTAGAAAATCAATTTCCACTCTAACCATTCCACAATTCCGACAGGTCCTTTGCGTCTCAGGAAACAGAATTAACTTCGCCTGTCTGTTGCACTCTATATAAACGCTGTCAATTGCTTGATTGGTCTGACTCAGAACTGAATGTCAATGCATCGGAATGTAGGGAATCGATTTTTGTGTACTTATTCGCTTTTGTATCGATTATTTATTTGGCGCGTTGATAATTGTGAACTAGGAACTTAATTGAGAACAAAACTAATTAGTCTAATTGAAATGAGATTATAATCAACTATTACGAAATTATTTCTGAATATAGTTGCTTCACAATTGTCAAATTGAAATGGCTCAAAACACCTATATTTCAGTGACATAATAAGCCCGTGGTATAGAAAAGTCCCGTCCATTAGTATGCCACACTAACCCGTTGAAAACAATACCTTTTCTGCTTATAACGAAAGCCGTAGCACAAAGGAAATCCATTTAAAGGAAGCCATACCACAGTATTACCATTATTTCCTACAGTAGTGCGACGAATGTACTTGTGCAGAGAAACGGAGGGGAACTGGCGGGGGTCGGGCGACGCGGGCCGCGTAAAGCAAACACGCTTAGTTTGCTTTACCTAGCGCGAAAGGATGACGCAGTCGTATTTTTTGTGTAATAATTTTATTATACATAGGTACTTACATATTCTATTATGGCGCGCACAAACTGTTCGGTTTACGGATGTAAATCTACATTGAAATCCCAGAAGGAAACAATATTTCAGAAAGATTGTATTAATTGTATCTGTTGAATTAAAATCAAAGCTATGTATATTATGTTGTCCTCATTATTTTCTAATCAGATTGTACATCCCAATGCGAATGCATTACTTAGTTAAATGTTATAATATACAATTAAGAACATCCAACAATAAAGTGTCCACGTAAATAATATTTAGCAGTGCAATATCTGTAATTATATATTTATGAACAAATAATTACATCAGATTTAATAATCGCAATTATTTTGAATGTACATATGAATAAAGATTTCATCATAATATTAATAATCACAATTGTTTTATTTCCCATTTGTTGCAACCCTAGCGTATTTTCGTGTGGCAGCGTCATTACCTACGCTGGCGGCGGCATCGCGCGACATCAAAGGCGATTCCTTACTGTAGGAAATAATGGTAATACTGTGGCCATACTGTCATCAGAAGTGGGACAATACGAATTTATGAGCATATAGATAGCACGTGTATTTCGACCTTAATTACTCATTGTAGCTTTCTTAGTCTTTGAGAATTATGTTATTGTTGGAATTACTAACGCTCTAATTAATTAATTATTGCTAATTGCTATAACATAATCAGTAGAACTAACTTGAAGGTTTTTGTCACGAAATCAATATGGATTGTACCGTTGCGTAGCAATTACAAGTCGATGGAAAAGTAAAAGGTATTACAGTATGTTGTATCTATTGTGAAGAATATTTCTACCCACGATTTTATTTCCATGACAACAACATTGGGCTCTCCAGGTCGAAATAGAATATAAATAGCTTTTAGCAACTTTTATTTATTAGTGAAAAACACAGCTCATTTAGATAGACATTAAAAACAAAAAATAATTTTGCGAAATAAATAAGTTACAAAACTCATTCTCAGTTTTGACAATGGAGGAAATTTACACGATCCAGGTCAAGTTTTGATACAAAAGACAAGAAATAAGATCACGACCGTCATAACGAAAAAATGAATCCAAAAATTTTATCTCTCATATAAAAATAAAACCATGTCACTGCGACGGCCTAATTCTGCGAAAATAGGCAAAATCTATCCCTAAGCTGAGATCCCTTCTTGTGCCTTATCATTTAATCTAAGTGCTAAACCAGGCATTGACACTCTTGAAGAGATTTATCCCGATTAGTTCGATGGATGACGTGATACTCAGCTCTAAACGTGATCAACTTGTGAAATAGCTTTTGTTTAAGATGCTCTGATAAATGGAATGGGAGTTAAGCGTTATTTTTTGGTTGATAT
>CAJQZN010043782.1:0-59037 GCA_907164685.1 Colias eurytheme | reverse complement strand
TACACTGCAAGCGAGATGGTAAAGTTGATCACGGCAATATTGCAGTGTTCACGAAAATAATACACGTAAAGATTAGTGCGTAAAGTTGAGATGTGTGACCCTGTCCACCCCAATATAATAATGTGAGCGACGATGACGTCACTATAGATCGTACAATGATTAAAACAAAAGTTTAATTTAACGATAAGACACATAACAAAATTTTAATTTCAAATACGCAGGCTATGTTAAAATTTGTAATATTTAAGAAGACGATAACAAAAATAAGTGACATCACGTTAACAAGTGATCATGTTTACCTGAAGAGTTAAAAAGAATAAAAAAATGTTAAAAATATCATTGACATCACCAAAATATAGATTTTTGTAAATACCACTACTAGAAGTTTCATAAGCTTAACATTAAAAAACAACCTAGAATGTTGTAATTATTGTAAGGTTTACCTGTAGCAGATCTGAATAAAACAAGGATGGCTTGTGGGAACGTCTGGAAGTGATTGTTGCGTGTTATCGGCGTTTCGTCGTCTATTGCTATTTTACCAAACACCTGAAATTTATAAAAGACAGATTTTTTAAAATCCATTAAAAAAAAAATGATCTTGTTTATCGTCCGTTCTTTTAAATTTCACAGGAGGTATTTTTATTTGACTTTACACCAAGAGAATTGCCAATAGTAAAAGTGACTCTATTACATACATATATCGATCCTAGGTAAATCTTGAGACAGATGAAGTAAAAAACGATGCAAAGTAAAAATTAATTTAACTAGTTACCATGATAATATAATTCCAGCAACATACCTGCATCCCCACAACAGCATAAATGAAGAACAGCATCAATATCAGCAGAGCCACATATGGCAGCGCTTGGAAGGACTTGATGAAGGTCCACAGTAAGGTCCGGATGCCCTCACCACGAGAGAGGAGCTTCACCAAACGCATCACTCGGAAGAGACGGAAGAAGTTTATGGATGGTATCGAGCTCTCCTGGAATGTGGTGGCGGTGTTTTTGGGATAATAGTCGTATAAATTATTAAAGAATATAAAAAATTTGATCACGAGACGGGTCTCGAACCCGCCTCGAGTTTCATTCATCATTTGAGCATTCAAATGATAAAAAATTAAAGATCAAATTTATTAAAAGCGGTGTTTTTGTAAGTGAACACTAATTGAGATCAAATTTGTTGAATATTGAGTTATTGTAATAACAGTGCTTTGAGAGAATTTAAAATCGAGTTTGAGCTTTAAAAATGTTAGAATATTGCTGTAATATGTGATATTAGGTACATAACCAATTTTAAAAACAAGGAAAATATTATCATGATTTGAAATAAAAATTTGAATTTAAATTGATTCCTGCCTCATTGTGGCCTATGTTAGCTTGTTCACACATCCTCATATTATTAAATATACAGTAGTATTTAAAATATCATACTAGTAATTGATTTTATTTCAAAAAGTAATTTAATATTTAAGTAGCCATGGTGAAAGCTTTGTGAATTGAGCATTTTGAGCGGTCTCTGTGTATTTATTGAGACTTGTGATTTATCTACAGTGCTTAAGCACTTTACTTTAGCCAAAACTATTGTAATACATATTACAGTGTCTATGTTTATTTGAAGCCAATTGAACGTCCAATAGTTTCTTCTTTATTTATATTAAAAGCACTTTGTTTTAGTGGGTGATCATGTTAAAGTGTTTTGAGCGTGTAGTGCTATCATGGACTAATTATTCACCGTTACTGTCCCATAGTTCGACACCAAAAGCCTTTTGAAAAGTCGACAACATATAAAGCTTAGAACCATTAGTTACATTGACGAAAGTTCCAGAGACTAGAAGATAAGAATTTAGGGGTCATAATAATATTGTTTTGAATATTTCAAAAGTAAAACTTGATCAAAAATTCATTTTATTAAAATCTCCTACTTAATTCGAAAATTGTTTTCAATTCAATTATCCATAGATTTAATCGGTACCATTGTATAAAATTAAATTGTATTACGGTTCTCTATTTCATGGTTATAAAGAATGGGTAGAACTGAATCAAAAACTTTAACCTGAGAAATGATTAAACTATTCTTCAAGCAAAATTCATTTTCATCACGAATAATCGCGTCACCAAAGTCCCTGACATTTACTACTTCAAAATTAACATGATCTACCCCATTTTCTATATTAAATTCATCGCAATTTTTGATCAAGTCATCAAAAACATCGATTACCCTTACCTTAACAACGTGCGCTCTCGGCGGGCCACTCCCCTGAAACACGTTCAATCAGTAACTACAACATCTAAATACCGTTGTTATTACAACATCCATGTCGTCCATGCTCGGGACAGTAACTTTGTTGTTTTGATTATAATGGTGCAGTTTTTGAATATTTAGAAGTCTTTAGATTTTTTGTCAATTATACTGAAAGTTTGAACAATTTAAAGATAAAATTTGTAAAAAAAATGACCGTGTATCAATACAATAAAATAAAATATGGTTAATTATATTATGAAAATTATAAAAGGAATAGATAAAAATATATAACGATAGATATAAAGAGAGCATGAAAGAAATAAATATTGGCTATACAATACATAGTTACAATAATAATATAGAATCTACGACTGCACCATTATCTACAAAACAACGTGTTACCGAGTGTCTGTCTAAGTGCTGAGTGCAGTTACCTGATTCTTAAGTTCGTTTACTTGAGACACAACGATGTCTATGATGCTGCCCAATACTATGATGAAATCGAATGTGTTCCAAGCGTCTCCGAAGTAGTTCTGAAAATTTATTGTATATTGATGATTATTTGTTAACCTATGCAATAGATGCTGCATTTTATTTCAAATCTGTTTTAATACAAGAAGGAAGTCTATTTAAACCTGATTAAGAAATCGAATTCACATTAGCTTATGCAAAGAAGTAAAATTAATAGTATTTTTTTTAATTTATCGATTTGAGAATAACTTACATATCCGTATATTTAAACGTAATTTACTTTCTTAATACCAATCAATATTATGAAGAAGACGTAATATAACAAATATATCAGTAGAATTACTCATAAAAGAAACGAAAAGACCTTACACAGTGACACCTACCTTAAACCTAAAAGCGGCGAGTTTGAAAATAAACTCCAAAGCGAAGACCGCGGTGAATATCATATTCAGCAAATCCAACGCTTTGCTATATTCCGCTGGTTGGTTGTGGTACTTCATAGCGAGCGTGATCGTGTTGATCATGATCAATACGAAGATCGCATACTCGAAGGGTTGTGACGTCACGAACCACCATACCTTGTACTGGATGCGGTGCTTCGGGATGTATCTGGTTTGATGGAGTTTAGCGATTTTTAGTTTCAGTTTTTGTTTTTGAATGTCAGTCAGTTTTTTTAGAAATGGGTATTTTAAATCGCTTGTAGCGGTTTTTCTTTTGTATAACCACGTCGTCAGTTGTCTACTTATCTGGTTTTAATTTATGAGTGTTCGGTATTGAACTGTTTACAGAAATATGGAATTCTTACAAGTAGCGACATTTAGTTAAGAAATTTTTTGTTCAAATTCTTCTAAAATGATTTTATTAACTTGATGCAGAAAAATATCAAAATGTAACTGAAAATGAACTATAAAGATCATTTGAAATTGAATACATAAAGTCATGAGTAGAAACATATTTTATTATTTCTTGTATAACTTTTTCCCAACTTTTTACAGTACTTACCTCCTTATAGGTTTAGCTTTTAAAGCGAATTCTATGCAATTCCTTTGATTCTTATCTAACTCACAGTTCTTATACTCTTGCTCACCCTCGTTCTGGAATGTCACTATGACGAAACCGACGAATATATTCACCTAAAATATTATAGTTATAACTTTTAACTTTTCTTCTTTTTGCTGAAATATGTTCACTATATTTCACATTTTGGAACCTACCATAAAGAAGGCAATTATAATAATATAAATAATATAGTACGCAGCGACAATTGGACGGAAGTTAGTGATAGGACCTCGGTCCTCAGCATTTGAATCTATAGATACATATAGTAACCTGAAATAAACAAAAATTAACTGTATTCCAAATAATTTTATCTTATGATAAATTAATTAAATATACAATAATATTGTATTAATTAAATCATCTATATATGAACGTACCCTGGCCATCCTTCAAAAGTGGATACAGTGAAGAGAGTGAGCATCCCTTTCATAACATTATCGAAATGGAAATCATTTCTCTTCCATTCTCTATCTCTCACAACATAATTACGGTTTTCAAACACTAAGTATGTTCCCCTGGAATAATATTAACTTGATAGAAACCTTGTGACAATGCCAAGTCAAAACTATGAAAAAATATGTATTTATACTTACTGACATTCTTCTTTTGTCATTTTGGAAATATCATTACATTTAAAAAATTTACCCTGAAACAAAACTTTGTATTCAATGGTTTTATAACAATTAATGAGAATTATAATCATGCGACAAGCTAGTTAACAAATACTTAGTTTGATTCATTATTCTTTTAGAGGCTTTGATTATTCGTTAACATTTAAAAAGTTTCGTTTAATACGTTATTAAAAGCTGTCCAATTTAATTCAATGTTTATTTTATCTTATATGCCAAAAATAAAACATCTTTAATTTCAATCACAAAAACTGCTGTTAAATTATTGATTAATCAAATTAGTTTCGAACAAATTATATTCAAAACGTTAAACATTAGTGTCGTCCAATAGATTTTATTTTTGAAATAAACATACTCAATTAAATTTGCAAATACCAATTGACATGAAACATTAAAAGCCATCACCTACTTATCACTATAAATTCTTACCTTAAACAACTGTACACCAACGACAGCGAACATAAATTGCAATAAATACGTAACTAGCATAATATTTCCTATCGTCTTAATCGCTACTATCACACATTTGACCACATACTACAGGATCGTGCGAGTTAGTTCGTGGACATACGTTACCGGGCAAGGGTCCGGGCCAGCACGCAGCGACGGGACATAGGGGCAAAAGCAACCACATTTTAATACATTGAGCTTTTACATGAACTCTGGTAATATTATGGTATCTACGTAGGTATTAACGTGTATTGTTAGACACCTGATCGATAATAATCTACTAAACGCCAAGGTAGGGGGAATGGTTATGTTCTATGAAACTTCGGGGTTATTAGTCTGGTCGGTTTGGAATTGTCCAGTACACCTTTGGGTTACGATGAAGTTGGAAACGTAATTGTTAATGCGTTGGCCGTTGAAAATTAATTTCCTATAATATTTTATAAATCAGTGTTAAGAAATAAAAGATGATGAAAGGAAACACACAAAGATAAAGTAAATGTATAAGAAAGAAATAATAGTATTAACACAACATGCAAAGACAAAAACCATGAAGATGGAAAAAGAAAAACACAAAAGACTGGATGAGGAGAGAAGCCCAGAAGTACCCAAAGGTGTAAAAGATCGTGTAAGTAGAAATGAACATAGTGATATTTCTGTGATAATTATAAACTGGCACACGTGATGAGACTGTACGAGGAGTAGATCACTTAACAAAGTGCCCCCTACCTTGAACATTTGCACTCCCATGACTGCGAACATGAACTGCAGTAAGGACGTTACCAATAATATGTTGCCGATCGTTTTGATGGCAACGATCACGCACTGAACAACGTGCTACAATCAGGTAAAATGTGTATCAGGTGCTTGTTGACAGTATTCTAGTTTCAGATCAAACTCATTATTTCTTATTTATCATTAATTCTTTCATAGTTACAAACCCCATTCTATTAATAGTAGTTATATCAAATCTTGAATTTATTTTAGGTATATTATTTTAATGCAATTTGTGAAAGATTGAAACTGATAATAATACTGACCTTGAGACCTTTGGCCCTGTTGATGGCCCTAAGCGGCCTTAACACCCTGAACACTCGTAATATTTTCACCACCGATATACTACCGGACCTGGAAGATATAAAAATGATAGTGTTATATACCGGTATGTGTACATGTTTATGATTTGTTAAGATGTATAATATGATTTCTGTGAATGAAAGGCCTAACCATTTAAAATGTGCAAATACATTAAATTAATCTACGTAATAAATTTTACATTACAACAATTATGTAACGGAAAAGATAAGGTTATTGAGAATATTACTTGAGTGGTATGAAATTTAGTACTTTTTTGTTGAGTTTAACCTGTAGATCATGGTTATGAGGGAATCTTACAAGTAGAAAATTCACTTGAAGTTTTAAGTAATGAAGGAGGCTTAGAAAGAGACGTATTGCACTCACTTGAAGCTCATAGAGATGAGGGAGACGCAAACAACGAGCATATCAAGCACGTTGAAGGCGGAGCGCAGGAAGGAGCCGGGGTGCAACACTAGTCCGTACGTCACCAGCTTCAGGAACAGCTCCAGCGTGAAGATGCCCGTGAAGAAGATGTCGAACTGGCTCAGTAGCTACGGATTACAATGTTTTTGGTAAGTAATGTCTTATATTATTTATGAAAATATAATAATGGGATTTTAAATAGTTCGCAAATAGACACAAAACACAGAAATGCATTTTGAAGTGCTGTAAGTTTTTGTTTATACAAAGTAGCTTCTTTATTATGTGATCATAGATTTATTTCTCATGCAAATACATGGTAATGCGTTATTAATTGAAATTACATCGATAATTTATTGAAGAACAGCCATTGCTTGTAATTTAAGGTTTATAAATAGCTGTTTTCCTATGCTTTTGCAAAATAAAGATTAGGTATTGGTCCTTTTTCACTTTTATAACTAACTTAAAAGTACTAAAAGTTTAAATATGGGTTAGATAAAAATATCATTTGCCTTACATAATTCCTGAAACCCTTTTGTGCTGCATCCAACGGATCCTCAGCCGCCAACATGGCGGACGACAGCATGATGCACACCAATATAATGTTTCCGAACGTCGACGATGCCGACAACTTGTAGCATAACACCCGAAACCTAACACCAGGCACATCGTTACAATAATGAAAATATAGACGACAGTGAAACGAACACAACACCGATAATCATAAAAAGAGAAGAAATTTTGTTATCAAAATTACACATTGAAACACAAAAGCATTTCGATGAAATAAAGCATATTATACATACATGCAAAACGGTTATAAGATAAATAATAGTAGAGTATAAAACATGCAAAATAAAATTCATAAGGATATCATTTCAAAAAAAGTGTAATACAGTGTTCTATGATGTATCTATCTAAAGTCTATTCTTCTAAATCATGCTAACGTTATCGAACTAAAGCCTATCTACTGAACACCTTCACCCTGTAATCTCATTGTTGAAATTTTGATTCAGAGGATTTTGGGCAATAATATAATACAAAGGGAACAGACGTGCAAAGAGGAACACGAGCATTGAGCGGGATAGCACATTTGACAGATCGGAAAGTGTAGCAGACAACGCCAATTGGTTTACAATGAGACACGGGGTTTCTATCGCCGATCACCTGTTCGTCGGTGAGAATACGAAGAAACTACTAGCGTTCGGTATCGGCGGCGTCTGATTGGGCATATTCAGTTCGGACATCCGCCGCGGGCGGGCCGTTACTAGTTTCCCTTCCTCCTCCTCGCCGCCGTCTTCGATAGAAACATAATTCAATAGTCTACTTAAATCCATTATTACGTGTCGTGCCTAGCCGGGAACCTCGCGTGTCGCTACGTGTTCGGATCGTGATAAAGTACCGTATACATAAAAAATAATAGCCGTAAATAATATAACACAGGCGTAAGTGTATAAGTTGCCGTCGATCGCATAGAAACCGAAATCAAAACAAAAATAAACAGGTGTGAAGTGAGAAGTGCCGGTTAAGATAGTAAAGCTATCGTCAAATCGGAAAATTAAAATGCAGATAAGAAAGAAACATCTAAATAAAGTGAGAGTGAGTAAAGCGAGCGTCGCCGGGGGCCCTAACCTGTTGGTTTTGGAAAATATGAAGAATGAAGAAGCGTCGGGTATCGGTTTGGCGGAGTTCTGGATATCGACCTCAGAGAGCCTGCGCGGCCGAGCCGAGGACGTGGTCGGCTTGCGTTTCAAACGCGGCTCTTCTTCGTAATCTGTGTTCACTATTTTACTGTGGTTAGCTTTGCAGAGGCTTTCAACCGCTATGGGTTGTATTTCTTCACCATTTAATATTGCATTTGTTGGTAATTATAAATTCTTTACTAATACAAAAGCCTTTTCAAATATATTTCTTTCTCCTTGATCTTCCAATAAATCAGTTCAATAGTTTTTGATTGCACTCAGTATGCCAATACATTTCCAATTTTTTATACACACGCATACATTCAATTTAAATTAAACAATATATTATATGAAATATTCTCTCAAACAATCAATACTTCATGTAACTAAATCCACTTTTATCATAATCAAGTACTTCATATATTTCTTTTAAATCTTTTTACCTAGATCCTTACCTATATGATTCCTCTGGTGGCTATCCATCATATCCACGTCCTCTTGTTCCTGCTCCTCCTCCAGCCTCTCCTCAGTTTCCTCATCCTCAACTATTTCATCCTGTTCATCTATTTCATCTTGGTTCTCACCTTCCGAACCTTCTTCGTATTCCCTTTCTGAACTATATTTTTAAAATATTGTATTTTTAATTTTTTATGTTTGAGTTTGTTAAATTAAATTAAAGTTATCGATAAGTTTCATAAATCTTTGCGATATCAATATTTATCTTTTCATAATAACTATGCTTAATACTTCTTTTTTCAATCTATTGTTCAAAGAATTATTGAATACCTATTTATTTTTAATTCTAACTTTTTACTTGTTAATGAACTATATGTTATATAATCTGTAACATACTTATCACTAGTATATACATCTTCATCATGAATATATTCATCATCTGTATCCGCTTGCCCGCCTTCAGCTACAACACTACCTTCTTTTTCTTCCGGAGCTTGCTAAAGATTATTTAAATATTTATTTTATTATGATTGATAGCTTTAACTAAATAATTGTTATCTTTACTTCTTGTATCGGTGTTAATGAATTTAATTTTATGGATTTTAATACTTACACCTTCTTCTTTCTCTATATTTGTTAATGATTCGGCATCTGCCAAATTGTCTACGGCGATAGCCAAGAACACATTTAGCAGAATATCTGTTTCCATTCAGGTAACTATTGACTCTAAAATCTAAGATTTAATGGTTCAGATATTATATCAGTTAGTGTATCTATACTTCTATACTAATATTATAAAGAGGAAAGGTTTGTATGTATGTATGTATGTATGTATGGTTTTCACGCATAAACTACTGGACCGATTTTGATGAAATTTGGCACAGATAATCTTTAGACCCTGAGAAAGAACATAGGCTACCTTTTATTGCGAAATATGTACCACGGGCGAAGCCGGGGCGGACCGCTAGTCTATACAAATATTATAAAGAGGAAAGGTTTGATTTTTTGTTTGTTTGTTTGTATAAATTGAATAGGCTCCGAAACTACTTGGCAGATTTGAAAAATTCTTTCACTGTTGGAAAGCTACATCATTTCTGAGTGACATAGGCTTTATTTCATTTTCAAAAAAAATAGGCATCCTTACTAAAATTACGATAACGTAATCCAAGGTGTGAAAAAAATATCAAAAAACTACCTTACATCGCGTGCGCTGCGAAAACTATTGATGATAGAACAAAATGATATACTACATTTTTTTAGAACACACCATTATCTACAAAAAATCAGCGGCAGCATATCTCTAACTATTACAGTCATGTCACAATAAGCGTTTTTTTATTGAAAAAAAGAAATTAAAATACCACCGCTACAAAAAGCTCTTTATTTGTACCTTGGTATTAACCCTTATCAAAATAAACGATGTATTATTTAAGACTGCTTCAATATCTTTATATTACTTTTTGAATTATTCGATTCTGACAATCCATTCAAAAGATATCACGAGTTAAAAAAAATTAAAAAATAAACTGTATTCGGCTAGCTATGCGTTGTAGGCGTCACTCGGGCAGGGGTACGGGAGGGGGGTTAAGATCACGAAATAAACTTGCCGCGCGGCTTACTCGCGCGGTCGGCTTCCTACGTGATGGACGTGTGCGGAATTTACGCTTGATAATAATTCGTTTAGTAAGTAACTAAACCGATTTAAAAAGTTCTTTTCAGAACTAAACCCATTTATATAAAACTAGCTTCCGCCCGCGACTCCATCCGCGCGGATGTCGGTCTTCGCGTGGATGGTTTATTTCTCCATTTTGAGTAACTCTGACAATGACATCTTATAAATATCTATTGGACCCAAATACGGCTAGGCCTATAATAATACGGAACGTGTGTTCGCGGTTCTACACTCTACAGAACAACGTCTATCGATAAAACTGAAGAATTAAGATTAATTTTTTTTCTACGTATTTTTCCAGGATAAAAAGTATCCTATTTTACGCCCAGGATAATAAGGTATAATTATACCAAGTTTCATTGAAATCGAACCGTCAGTTTTCCCGTGATGCCTTCACATACAGACAGACAGACAGACAGACAGACAGACAGACAGACAGACAGACAGACAGACATTTAATGCCCGTGCGAAGCCGGGACGGGCCGCTAGTATGTGATAAAAGTAAAATAAAATGTTCAGTTCATCAGATATTATATCAACTTCGGTTTTGTGTTTAAAATAACATCAGTCTCGTCTATCACCACTACGAAGACAGATAACTGACGATATTATACTTACTTTTCTGCGATATCAAATGTTTGAGTATACTCTTAAAATAATGATGTACATCAATATTATTGACCAAAAAAGGATACAATTGCCGCAAATAAAGAGAATGATGAAGTATATACAAGCAACAATCCCAACTGTCCCCACTCCACCGTACGCTTTGATGCCTTCGTACATCACTGCGTTCCAGTCCTCGCCTGTTAGGATCTATAACATTTTGATAAAAATATATTAAGGTCTTGGTCTCTTGACATTAATATGTAGTATGACATTTAATTCATTATTATGTTCTAGAAAACAAAATTATTAGTTTGATCGTTATAGTATTCAGCTTTTAGGATCTTGTGACAAGTGCACAGTCCACTAGAAGAGGCTGTATATTGAAGAACTTTTACATCGCTTGTATAATGATAGTAGTAAAATGGGTATGAAAAATTACGTTTTTTTTCGGAGAAGATAGTCCACAATATTTTCAGTTAAAAATAATTTATTTTATTCTAATTCAAATATACTCGTGGCAGTACTCATCCAGTTTGATTTGAAGAATATTATTTCCAACCCAGAATTCAATCTAATTAATAAATTATCTCTAACCATCTCACCTGAAACACCGTCAGTAACGCTTGCCAGAAGCAATCAAAATTATGTCTGTCTTTTTCCTCCACGGGGTCATAATTGAACTTCCCCCCGAACACCTGCATCCCCAGGAGCGCGAAGATCATGATGAACAGGAACAGCAGCAGCAGGAGGGAGGCGATGGATTGAATGGAGTTGAGGAGGGAGGCTACCAGGTTGGAGAGCGACCGCCAGTACCTGGAGTGTTGATAAAAAGTATTTTTTTTTGTTTTAAATTATTTTGTCACAATGACAATCATGATGTACAAGTAAAGAAACTAATTGAATAAATTTTGGCAACGTAACAAAATCTTTACGATTTTGTACTAATACTTTTTTTAGTAAAGCTTTATCATCACTCAGCTTTCAGTACAATAGTTAAAAGTGACAATAAACTGATAACAAATAAAACCGGCCAAGTGCGAGTCGGGCTCGCGCACAAAGGGTTCCGTAGCAGCAAATATAATAAATTACAGTTAAATCAACCTATCTCAAAAACTATAAGAGATACTTTGATCAAACCAAAAATCGTTGAAAGAGTTAATTAGCATGCATCACCTCTATTTTTTTTAGAATTTTATACCCCGTAGTTATAAAAATAGAGGGGGGGGGACATACTTTTTACGACTTTGAGAGCTGATATCTCAAAAACCGTTCACTTTAAGAAAAATGTTTTTTAGAAAACTTTATATCATTTTAAAAGACCTTTCCATTGATACCCCACACGGGTATGTACATCGAAAAAAAAAATTTCATCCCTCAGTTACATGTATGGGGGGCCCCACCCCCAATTCTTTTTTTTACTATTTAGTGTCATATTTTTGTAGCGGTTCATACAACACATATTCCCATCAAATTTCATCACTGTAGTACTTATAGTTTCCGAGTAAATCGGCTGTGACAGACGGACAGACGGACAGACGGACAGACGGACATGACGAAACTATAAGGGTTCCGTTTTTGCCATTTTGGCTACGGAACCCTAAAAAGTAACATAGAATTGATAATTTAAAAATACATTCACTCCATTTGATTTCAAAGGATGATTTACAGTACAGTCGTGTAGCATGAATACAACAAAACAAACTCGAAATTAAAAAAAAATAAACTAAATAATCAGAACTAACTTGGTAACTTTAAACACTCGTAACAGTCGAACACATCGCAACACAGATATCCCGAGTGGCGGCATCACTTCGCTCTTTGTGAGCACCATCTCACTGATCGAACCCACCACCACGAAACAGTCGAACCGGTTGAACAGGGACACGAAGTAACCCTGGAATAATGAGAATTTATTGTTTACTAGCGGTCCGCCCCGGCTTCGCCCGTGGTACATATTTCGCAATAAAAAGTGGCCTATGTCCTTTCTCGGGTATCAAAATATCTCTATACCAAATTTCATGCAAATTGGTTCAGTAGTTAAGGCGTGATTGAGTAACAGACAGACAGACAGAGTTACTTTCGCATTTATAATATTAGTATGGATGTGCTATTTATTAAAAAGGTTTGAAGTTGGTGCCGAACATTAAGAACTTAGTATTAAGCCCGTGCACCGACATCAAACTTTTTTAATAAATAGCACATATAAATAATATGTAGTAAATAATAATGTCAAATCTTTTTTATTTCTTACTTTTCCGTTTTTGATGTCGGTTGTTTTTAACGCAGTTATTAGTGAATATTAAGCTTCCGTGCGATTAGAGCTTTTTATGAAAATTAAGCTCTCCGTGTGATTAGAGCTTCTTGTGAAAATTAAGCTCTCCGTGCGATAAGATCGCCTTTAATGAAAATTAAGCTCTGCGTGCGATTAGAGATTTTTGTGAAAATTAAGCTCTCCGTGCGATTAGAGCTTTTTGTGAAAATTAAGCTTTCCGTTCGATTAGAGCTTTTAATGAAAATTAAGCTCTCCGTGCGACTATAGCTTTTTTGAAAATAAAGCCTCCGTGCGATTAGAGCTTTTTGTGAAAATTAGGCTCTCCATGCGATTAGAGCTTTTTGTGAAAATTAAGCTCTCCGTGCGATAAGAGCTT
The DNA here is from genome assembly GCA_907164685.1 of Colias eurytheme. NCBI lineage: Eukaryota > Metazoa > Arthropoda > Insecta > Lepidoptera > Pieridae > Colias > Colias eurytheme. Next base: position 45,623 of record CAJQZN010043782.1, on the reverse strand, counting down.
TTGTGAAAATTAAGCTCTCCGTGCGATAAGAGCTTTTGTGAAAATTAAACTCTCCGTGCGATTAGAGCTTTTTGTGAAAATTAAGCTCTCCGTGCGATTAAGAGCTTTTTTGTGAAAATTTAGCTTTCCGTGCGAATAAAGCTTTTTGTGAAAATTAAGCTCTCCATGCGATTAGAGCTTTTTGTGAAAATTAAGCTCACCGTGCGATTAGAGCTCTTTGTGAAAATTAAGCTTTCCGTGCGATTAGTTTTTTGTGAAAATTAAGCTCTCCGTGCGATAAGAGCTTTTTTGTGAAAATTTAGCTTTCCGTGCGAATAGAGCTTTTTGTGAAAATTAAGCTCTCCGTGCGATTAGAGCTTTTTGTGAAAATTAAGCTCTCCATGCGATTAGAGCTTTTTGTGAAAATTAAGCTCTCCGTGCGATTAGTTTTTTTGTGAAAATTAAGCTCTCCGTGCGATTAGAGCTTTTTTGTGAAAATTTAGCTTTCCGTGCGAATAGAGCTTTTTGTGAAAATTAAGCTCTCCGTGCGATAAGAGCTTTTTGTGAAAATTAAGCTCTCCATGCGATTAGAGCTTTTTATGAAAATTAAGCTTTCCGTGCGATTAGTTTTTTGTGAAAATTAAGCTCTCCGTGCGATTAGAGCTTTTTGTGAAAATTACGCTCACCATGCGATTAGAGCTTTTTGTGAAAATTAAGCTCTCCATGCGATTAGAGCTTTTTGTGAAAATTAAACTCGCCGTGCGATTAGAGCTTAATGAGAAAAATTAAGCTCTCCGTGCGATGAGAGTTTTTTGTGAAAATAAAGCTCCGTGCGATTAGTTTTTTGTGAAAATTAAGCTTTCCGTGCGAATAGAGCTTTTTGTGAAAATTAAGCTCTCCATGGGATAAGAGCTCTTTGTGAAAATAAAGCTCTCCGTGCGATTAGAGCTTTTTGTGAAAATTAAGCTTTCCGTGCCATATGAGCTTTTAGTGAAAATGAAGCTCTCCGTGCGATTAGAGCTTTTTGTGAAAATTAAGCTCTCCATGCGTTTAGAGCTTTTTGTGAAAATGCGATGAGCTTTATGTGAAAATTAAGCTTTCCATGCGATTAGAGCTTTTTGTGAAAATTAAGCTCTCCATGCGATTAGAGCTTTTTGTGAAAATTAAGCTCTCCGTGCGATTAGAGCTTTTTGTGAAAATTAAGCTTTCCATGCGATTAGAGCTTTATGAGAAAAATTAAGCTCTTTGTGCGATGAGAGTTTTTTGTGAAAATAAAGCTCCGTGCGATTAGTTTTTTTGTAAAAATTAAGCTTTCCGTGCGAATTGAGCTTTTTGTGAAAATTAAGCTCTCCATGCGATTAGAGCTTTTGGTGAAAATTAAGCTCTCCGTGCGATTAGAGCTTTTTGTGAAAATTAAGCTCTCCATGCGTTTAGAGCTTTTTGTGAAAATTAAGCTCTCCGTGCGATTAGAGCTTTTTTATGAAAATTAAGCTTTCCGTGCGAATAGAGCTTTTTGTGAAAATTAAGCTCTCCGTGCGATTAGAGCTTTTTGTGAAAATTAAGATCCGTGCGATTAGAGCCTTTAATGAAAATTAAGCTCTCCATGCGATTAGTTTTTAGTGAATATTAAGCTTTCCGTGCGATTAGAGCTTTTTATGAAAATTAAGCTCTCCGTGTGATTAGAGCTTCTTGTGAAAATTAAGCTCTCTGTGTGATTAGAGCTTCTTGTGAAAATTAAGCTGTCCGTGTGATTAGAGCTTTTTATGAAAATTAAGCTCTCAATGCGATTAGAGCTTTTTTGTGAAAATTAAGCTTTCCGTGCGATTAAAGCTTTTTGAGAAAATTAAGCTTTCCGTGCGATGAGAGTTTTTTGTGAAAATTAAGCTCTCCGTGCGATTAGAGCTTTTTTGTGAAAATTTAGCTTTCCGTGCGATTAGAGCCTTTAATGAAAATTAAGCTCTCCATGCGATTTTATGCGGTTATCAATTCGGCCGGTATATTTTTTTTTATGTATGTACACCGTACACCGTATGTTTTTTCGGATAGGCCCAGTAGTTTTTATTTTATGAGCATTTTTGTCTGTACTCGATGACTAAGTTGATTTGTAGCAAGTAACTTTGATTCACTTCCCGGTAACCGATTGAGCTGAAATTTTGTATACGTATGTAAATTTGATAGCGATGAAACATTGTCATGACATGAAGCTGATTTGATGATGGAATCGGAAGGTGGCCATAGGAACTCAGTAATATATTGACTCAACTTTATCGAGTTTGGGCTCGTTTGATTCGTGTTGAAAAATACACTAAAAAGTATTAAATAAAAATAACTGCGTTAAAAACAACCGACTTCAAAAACGGAAAAGTAAGAAATAAAAAAGATTTGATATTATTAACTACTACATAATATTATTGTACATATTTCGCAATAAAAAGTGGCCTATGTCCTTTCTCGGGTATCAAAATATCTTTATACCAAATTTCATGCAAATTGGTTCAGTAGTTAAGGCGTGATTGAGTAACAGACAGACAGACAGAGTTACTTTCGCATTTATAATATTAGTATGGATTTATTTACTATAGAATTGTATCCTTTACACGTTTATTACATCTTATTAAATTACATGATCTACTGCACCTTTAATTACAGGACATTACAGCGTTCAATGTTCATTACAATTACATATTATTCAATTACAATTCGTCATTTAATAAAAATAAATTTATTGCAGATAAAAATGAAAAGGAAATGTTAATCTATAAATATAAAAATGAATCGCAAAATGTGTTGGTAAGCGCATAACTCGAGAACGGCTGAACCGATTTCGATAATTCTTTTTTTATTATATTCCTTGAAGTACGAGGATGGTTTTTATGTATAGAAAACGTAAATATTATGTACCACGGGCGAAGCCGGGGCGGACCGCTAGTTTCATATAAAATAAAGAATAGACAAAAATCGACCACGAGGTGGGATTCGAACCCGAATTGTTCGAATTCGTAAAGCATTTTGAATGCTATAAAAACTGAAAATATCAAATGTTAACTTTATCCCATTCCATCACCATCGAGAAACCCAAAATTGTGAGAAAATGTAATTCTAGCCAATTTTTCAACTTATTAACATAAATCACAACAACAAAAAAGCCATTTATATGAATCATATAAAACAGTGGCCCCAGAACTGCACTAGAGTACTCCGAACTTACACATTCTTTGATTTACAATTTTCATCAAAATTATCAATTAACCATCACATAAAATGCCATAAACAATAATATTATCTAGTAAAATATTTTATTATCTGTCACATTATTGTATAATAAATAAATTAGTAATTACCTGTAACCCCAAGCTGTACATCTTGACCAACATCTCGAGTGTGAACAGCGCCACGAACATCGCGTTACCGTACTCTTGGAAATAGTCGAGCCATTCCGGCTGACTGGAATTAGATTCATAGAGAAAAGTAAATCTTTATTTAAATTATTAAATTCTATCACGTTTGTGTCTTTTATTTTTTTTTATATTAATATAACTTATTACAGACTTTTCATAAAAGGCTGCGAAATAAATTCGAGCGGTCTATCCACCGTTTAATTTTCATTTACTTTTAAACCATCTTCAGTAACTAGTAGCTGCATTAGATCTACATCTACAGCATCTGCGACAGTAGTTTAATAATTATAAAAAGGTAATGGTTCAATTATTCGTGTTTTCCTTAACAATTAAATAATCAGCCAGTCTTAAAAAGTTGCACGAAAAAATAAGTAGTTATTACTAGCTTTCCACCCGCAGCTTCGCCCGCGCAGTCGCATAGTTCCCGTTCCCGTGGGATTTCCGGGATAAAAACCTATCCTATTTCCGGGGGTAAAAATTATGTCCCTTCTCGGGTATCAAAATATCTCTATACCAAATTTCATGCAAATTGGTTCAGTAGTTAAGGCGTGATTGTGTAACAGACAGACAGACAGAGTTACTTTCGCATTTATTATATTAGTATGGATAATGATTATAATCAGTATATCACATACTGATAATGTTCGCTGGCGAGCACCACGGTGTTGAGGAAGACGAGCACGATGATGAGCCAGTAGAACGTCTGCGACTTCACCGCGCGACGGCACGCGCGCTTCGTGCGACGGTTCACCTGGGTACAGGTTGTTACTTGCCAATATTTATTTATTTAACACTTTATTGTGCAATAAACCAGGTACATAAAATATCTATTTACAATAAACAAAAGCACAAAGAGCGGCCTTATCACTATGCAGTGATTTCTGCCAGGCAACCACGGGGAGAAGGCAAAGAAGCGAGATAATAAATTGAGAAACATTAACATTGAATACGTCTGGTAGAGGTAGATCCTGTGGTGTTGTGTGCTCTATGATGTGAGCTTTTAATGTGTACATTGCTCTATGTTTATGGTAGAGTCTTGATTTATGGTGTTGGAATTTGGAAATACCTTTATGGTGTTGCTTGCTCTATGTGTGTGTATGTGGAACAGCCTCTACAATGTTATTTGCTTTTTGTTATGTGGTAGTGCTTTTATGGTATTGCGTGCTCTATGTAAGTTCGTGTGGTAGAGCCTCTATCGTGTTGATTGCTTTATATTATGCCGTAGAGCCTCTACAATGTTGCTTTATGTTATGAGAGCTTCTATCGTGTTGTTAGCTCTATGTGTAGGACTATTGAGTAGGGACTATACTAATAATTACTCTCTATTACAAACTATTATCAATTTTTCTTACGTTTCATTATGTCTTATAAAATATTTTTTAAGCTATTGCATAGCTTCTATCGCGGGCCTTGAGCGCGGCGACCGAATGTAAAAATTCCGTAACGAAAAAACCTAACACCCCCCACTCCAACCGACACAGCGATGCGATGCTATGCAATAGCTTTACCACGGCAGTCCACGAGTGCCACACGTATTTTTTTCAATATAATTTTAAAAACCTCAAATAAAGCACTTAGCAAAGGTACATTTTTCTAAAAAATTACAATCACATACTTTATCAAAATCCTTCTTCCACATTTCGCCAATAGACACTTTCTGCTGTTCATTGTTTTCTATCCCTAAATGGTCCGTTGAGTCGTGGTCGGTCGTTGTTTGACCTGAAATAAAAATAAATAAACAAAAGATAAAAAACGGTTCGACCACAAAGAGCAAAGATAGAATACGGACACAAGTAGGACATGGATAATTATCGTAATATATTAAGTCTTAAATATTTGGTCCTTCGAGCTGGAATTCGAAGTTCCATCATCTTAAGTATGTTATGCTACAAAGACAATATTTATTTAACAGAACAATTGCTATCAATTAACAACTTATTTTCATACATATCTGCAAAATTATACATTTATTTTATTACTAGTGGTCCGCCCCGGCTTCGCCCGTGGTACATATTTCGCAATAAAAGGTAGCCCATAGGATACCCGAGAAAGGACATATCCTTTCTCGGGTATCAAAATATCTCCATACCAAATTTCATGCAAATTGGTTCAGTAGTTTAGGCGTGATTGAGTAACAGACAGACAGACAGACAGAGTTACTTTCGCATTTATAATATTAGTAAGGATTACATTACATTACATGGTCACTGCCCGCTGGTCGCTGAGTACGCGCACTTGCATAATATTGTCAAGGAAAAATAGTTGGCTGCAGCATAATAGCCATTTTTTTTATAACCTTACACAATTTCAAATAATTTAATCTTTCAGCGACCCCAAAGCCTCCATTGTAGCGACTATATATTTGTATCAGCAATATTGTCACGTAGATAGATTAACACACGTTTTACTTATATGTTAAGAATTAAGATTGTTACAGCACATAGTGCATAGTTTATAAGCAATGTTGTATGTAAAATAAGTAAATCTTTATAGAGACAATATAACGTCGACATGTAGACATTATAACACCTTGTCTCGTTATTTATTGCCATCACTCCAACCCTGGCAAATTGGTGAACCCGACAGAAGAATACCAGCAAAACGGCAAATCCATCATCATCATCACCACACTCACCAATCCCATAGTCCCGCTTCTGGTCCACTACATCATGCTGGTCAGCGAGCGGCTCCAAGTACTCCGCCTGCGTGATCCAGTCCAGGTAGCCCTTCAGGTCCTCCTCCAGCTGCTGCTTCTCCCGGAGCTTTTGGAAGTCCCCCCGGTTTTTCGCTTTCTCTCTCTCTTTGGAGAATTCTCTGGTGGGTATATAAACTAAATTGATTGAATTTGAAAAAATGAAAGAAACCATTCATTCCAACACACACAAACACAACAATAGCATTATAAATTATAAAAAGTAATAAAAACATAAATTCATGTATACATAACCTGTGGCATACCTCAGCACTGGTAATTTGAATACAATTCAAATTCAATTAAAATTAAAAATCAAATTCAATGGGGTTTGAAACTTTTTGTATGGACGCTGGCATATCGACCCGCCGCCATTTTGATTTTTTTTCAAAATCGCAGCGCACGATTAAAGTGGTATGTATGGATAGAGGACACATAGAGGAACAAAAAATGTCCCATAACATAGTACCCTAAAGCGTCACATTACCGAGATATTTGGAGGTAAATATTCACTTATGAGTACAACGACATACACTAAAAATTGGCTTATTACGTGTCTATATGCATAATATTATCTCCAAATAATCACTCCCAGGTAGATAATTATTATTACAGGAAGAAAGTAGGTATTTATTACATTACTTACATTTTTATGTAACGTATGTATGTTTTTATGTAATGAATGTACCTCCTTTCTTCGAATAAACTGTTAATAATAATATATGGGAGTGATTATTGGAGATAATATTATGCATATAGACACGTAATAAGTCAATTTTTAGTGTTTGTCGTTGTACTCAAAAGTGAATATTTACCTCCAAATATCTCGGTAATGTGACGCTTTAGGGTACTATGTTATTAGACATTTTTTGTTTGTCTATGTATCCTCTATCCATTCATACAACTTAAATCGTGCGCCGCGATTTTGAAAAAAAAATCAAAATGGCGGCGGGTTGATATGCCAGAAAGTTTCAATGCCCTTTACCTCATATAGACGGACGGTATATAGAGACTTTTTATAGTTTTAAATTCAAATTCAAATTTATCCACAGATAGACGGACGGTGTATAGATATATTATTTAAAAGTTCAGAACAATTGCAACAGAAATTTCTTTGACTTAACAAAAGCATTTGACTTTGTATTTCATCAATGTTTATAGTTAAAGTTATTAAGTGCGACATTTGACTGGCAAGTCACTTATCTAGGTTACACAGTAGTGTATTATGATTTTTAAATTTCATAAAATAATAATAAATAATAAATTCTTTATTTGACAATAAAAAATATACATGTACATGCAATTATAGGATAACTTACATATAAGTAAAACATAAACCGTAGCTGTAGGTACAATTAATTGCAATATTTGAACAATGTCTCCTATGCTAGGAAATGTCCTGTGTTACAGGAGACAAATGGAGTAGTGGAATTTACGTCTGAATACAGTAGTGAAATTTACGTCTGAATACAAGTATTCATAATGTGGTGTTCTACAGGGTAACACTCTAGGACTTATTCTATTTCTTTTTTATAGTGATGATATTGTCAATATATTTTAGCATATTAATTATTATTTAAAGCTTAAAAATGTCAGTTTAAATTAAACGTAAGCAAATACTACATACTTACCCAGATAACACACCGAGAATGAGGTTCATAACAAAAAAGGCGCCCAGAATGACCATCGACACGAAGTAAACCCACTCCCAACTATTGCCCATGGCATCTTGTATCTGCAAGCATAAAATAATATATTAACAAAGAATGAGGAACATATTCTTATTCATTTTTAAGACATTTTTTGTTTTATAGACTACAGGGCTATCAAATATCTGGCAAAATGTGATACAATGTTTTAAACTGTGCATGTAAATTGAAGTAATCTCGTGTTCTATTAAAATGATTTTGTCAATTACAATTTAGTAATATCCCGAGCTATTCATTTCAAATATAGTTTCCAATTTTACAATGGTTCAACTAAATAAGCAAAAACTGGTGATTTTGCGAACTTTTTAGATTTCGAGATTTATTTTTATTTTCCTTTTCTGTCTTTATTTTATTTATTTCATCTTCATCTTCATAGGTACTTAGACAAACACTTGAAGGAAGTCAACATTATAGAAATTACAATCAAGTGAAGGAAGTCAACATTAAACAAATTACAATTAAGTAGCTAACATCATTGTATACAAAAATTTTAGACTTAACATTCTTTGACCTATATACTCACATTGTACATAACATCAGTCCATCCCTCGAGCGTGATGCACTGGAACACGGTCAGCATGGACAAGCCGAAGTTATCAAAGTTGGTGATCCCAAAGTTGGGTCCGATCCAACCCTCGCGGCACTCCATGTCGGAGCCGAGGGAGGAACAGTTGAAACCGTTGTCCGTATCGCACGGGTGAGGGTTGTCCATTATCTCACCTAGTAGATTATGTATAATATCTCTAACATGTATATAAAACGAAAAGGGGACTTCTGACTTATTGTCAATTATACCCTAAACTACTGGACCGATCGGACTGATGTTTGGAATACAGAAAGCTAACCCATTGAGCCCCGAACGGCCCGATCGGTCCACGACACAATAGATTTTCTATTGTGTCTGTGATTCCGGGGCCAGAGTTACTAAGAAATAGTTTTGATAAAATCTACAAGGGCCCAAATTGGAGATGGAATTTTGTATTACTTATGAAAATTTATTTTGACCATGCGGGCGAAGCTGCGTTTAAGACGGACAAATTATCATCAAGTAATTGCAGAGCATTCAGTGGCATAGGTATCTGATGATTTTTTCAGAAATTCTTATCTTTTACGCAACATATTAGAATTTGTACCTTGTTAATTAGAAAACCCGGGAAAATTTTACTGTTAAGTACTTTAATTACTTTAAAAACACGTGTAGGGAGAAATATATCCAGAAAATTTTAGTTTTATTTGTTTTTTATTTTGATCAATAGATGTGTTTAAATGTAAATATACCAGTAAGACTGCTATAGCAGGACTTGTGCATCTTCCCAGAGAACAGCTCCAGGCCGATGATGGCGTAAATGATGATCACAAAGATCACCAGCAATGCTATGTGGAGTAACGGCACCATGGCTTTGAGGATCGAGTTGAGAACTATTTGGAGACCTGGTGGAAATGTTTTGGTAGTTTTAGAAAAATTTTTGAAGTGAAAACTTCTTTAGCGGCGTTGAGCACTTTTTCTGTAATGGGTATAAAATCTTAAGCTCGCGTCAGGACTTTTCTGTAATGGGTATAAAATCTTAAACTCGCGTCAGGACACTGATCGAAAAAGCGTAAGACGGATACCATTCCAAAATATCAAACATGCTCAACGTTAATAATCAAGTTTTCACTTCTGCCGGCACTCCCGGAGTGCAACCCGTCTTTTTTTTTTCATAATTTTTAAGTTAATTAAGTAATTGGTAAATTTTGCATCGATAAAAATGTATTCAATGTTTGTTATTCTGTTATTGGAATTGCATATACTTACGAATCAAAAATCGTATTAATATAAATACTGACGGATGCAAACCCATATAATTTTTTTTGACATTATCACATAGTAAAGAAAATTTATTTACTCTTCACTTCTAAAACCGTGCGTATTTAATATTTATATGTTTTGTAATAAATAAATGAACATTTAACATACCTAATCGTTAGAGAAAATGCATTAGTACCTAATTAAAATTACATAATATACTGTAAATTTAAACTGAGAAGTTTTTCAAATTAATAAGTTTAAAAAAAATACAATACTTACTGGGCACTCCCGACACGAGCCTCAAAGGGCGAAGCACCCTGAACGCTCTCAGCGCTTTCACGTCGAACGCGTCTTTGAATATACTCGATAACACCGTGCTTACCATACTGAAATTAAAACATTAATAAATTAGATAAGTACATCTAAATTTAAGGAAAAAGTGGGTAAGAGATAGTTTTTTATAGTTGTAAATTATTACATTTATGTTATGTAAGGTATTTATTTATTCTGTACAATTCATTGTCGGTCACCTGAATTAAATGTAATAAATAAAAAAAATATTATTTTAAGAATAGAAATTCGATCATGATGTGTGATTTGAATTTGAGCTGAGATTCTGGTTTACCCTATGTACTGGTTATTTTTATCTTTGTAGACTTGTTTTTGTAATATTGTGGCTAATTGCCTAAAAAATCTTCGAACTTAACAACACAAACTTATGATGAAATTAAAAATAGGAAATATTCAGCATAGCAAATTGTACGTATGCTAATTGCTAAATTCTAACGATCAACTGAAAGATAAAATATTTTAACAATACATTTAATTATTATTTCAATAATTTGGTTCAGAAGTTTTTACTTTTTTTATGAATCAAATGTTTTGCCTATTTTAAACGTTTATAAAATCAGTAAAGTAAACTTACCCTATAACAACTATAGTAAAATCCAGCAAATTCCACCCGTTTCTGAGGTACGAGCCTGGATGCATAACAAACCCATACGCAATAATCTTCATAACACATTCTCCCGTAAATATTACCAGAAATATGTACTCGATTTTTTCCTGTAATGAAAAAGATTCTCACAATAACGGAAAAAAATGATACACTACGCACGATTTAAAATTGTAAATGAAACCATGAAAAGTTTCTCTAATCAGAGTCAAAGTTAAATTTCACTTATTAATTTTATATTTAACTTTAATATAAATGAAAAACAACCGCAACTCGTTTTAATTAAACAAATAATATTGAAAATAAAAGCGCGCCAATATCACAGTCCAATATTGTTACAAATAATATGTATAAGGGCGCGTTCCCACTATGTCGTAACGACTAATTTATCGTTCGACGACTGTCGTCTCTACCTGTACCCATTATAACGATTGTTTGTCGTCAACATTTTTTATCGTTTAGCGACTGTCATATCTAGCTGTTCCCATTGGATCGCGACGACATCTTATCGTTTCCTGGCAGTCGCTTTGTCGTTTACACATCATCAGCAAGCTACAAATCTAGTCGCCTCTGCGTTCGCTTGGTGATTACTAGTGCGTTTACTCTCCTGAGTTCAATGGACGTCATAGAGTTGCCGTCCACGATTTTTTATCGTTTTACGACTGTCGTGCTTGCCGTTCCCACTGTCACGACAAAGTGTCGTCACTGCAAAAACTGTCGTAGACGACAGTAAATTGTGTCGTTCTAAATGTGAACACCTCCATTTAAACATATAAGCCACGACACTTAAAACTACACGATTATCTGTCGTCACGACACGGTGGGAACGCGCCCTAAAAATTCTGATGAACGGGCGCGGCGGGAATCACATTTGAATTTAGAACACGAATGTTGTTTTTTTTTCTGATACCATAGACGAACTTTTAATGTTTCCTCGTGTTATTAATAAAACTGTAATACCAGGGCAGGTTTTCGACAATATTAAAAAAAAAATGAGTAATATATATTTTTTTTCATTTAGTAGATACTGTAGATACTATTTCTATCATGCTATTTAGAAAAATAATTTACTCGTTTTCGAAAAAAATTGAGATAACTAATATTCGCTGTTGCAAGATAAATTTCATGTTATAACAAATACATAATATTCAAAAATATTCCTTACCAGAACCCAATTAGTGTAGTTCGAGTCCCCGCTGGGGTATGGTGTGTACACTGCAAGCGCTATACAGTTCGCAAAAATTGTCGTCAAAATCATCCATTCGAAGGGTCTGTTCTGAGTTCAGGATATTAATTACGGTATAAAACAATACTTAATTTATATTTTTTTGCAGAATAGAGTCTATTTAGTATTTACAAAGGTATTGATAAAAAATATATTGTTAGACGTAACTTTTGATTTAATATTTTTGTGGATGAGTAGTTGTCAATATGGTTGTCACTGTTTCCTGTCCGAACATGCTTGGCTGTCGCATACTATAAATTGCAGCGTTCCTTTGTCTCGTGGCGCATTCGTGCGAATCGTGCCTAGGGGCTCGGACGCTGTTTATACGACGTTCGACCCAACTACCCTCACTTTACTAATAGTCGTTGACTAGCTGCGTTTTGTTATTAACTACCTACATCAATTAGGTAGCTGTGTAGAATCGCAGTACATTCTTATTACATTTCAAACTAATATTTAACCCGGCCTCGCTTGTTTTTTTTTCTTATATCAGAAGCGGGATAGAATTCAAGCCCATACTTTTTAAATGTGTTTTAGTTTACGTAGTTTTGAAACGGCATACTGGCGTTTGTGGTTTTTCGTGCGTTGTGTAAAATAAAAGTTTGTTACGTGGATTATTGCAACGGGAATGTAGTTCATCGAAGGAGTTGTGTGTAGTGATCCAAATCGCTAGTCGAACCCTGGCGTTGAGGTATTGTCTAGTCGCTGACGTATCGTAGACCGTAGTGATGTATTTCACTAGTCGAACGAGCGTAGATATACCAAGATACGCGAAGGGAGTGTAGGCACTGTCATGTGGATGTGGTTATTGTTCTGTCAGGTCAGTCTGGCCGAGGCAGGATGGTTGTGTAATCCCGAGATGAACTACCGTAGTGTTTTAATACGAGAAAAGGCGTACGAGGACGTACGATTGTCAGTATGGCCGTGTTAGACGTAACTTTTGATTTAATATTTTTGTGGATGAGTAGTTGTCAATATGGTTGTCACTGTTTCCTGTCCGAACATGCTTGGCTGTCGCATACTATAAATTGCAGCGTTCCTTTGTCTCGTGGCGCATTCGTACGAATCGTGCCTAGGGGCTCGGACGCTGTTTATACGACGTTCGACCCAACTACCCTCACTTTACTAATAGTCGTTGACTAGCTGCGTTTTGTTATCAACTACCTACATCAATTAGGTAGCTGTGTAGAATCGCAGTACATTCTTATTACATTTCAAACTAATATTTAACCCGGCCTCGCTTGTTTTTTTTCTTATAATATTTTAATTGTTTATTTTATGTAGGTAAACTTAAAGATAAGGTCTACCGTCAAGTAAATGAAGTGTATCTTTAAAGTCTCTCAATACGTACCTACTCATATTATTTTTAATGAGAGCTCATAAAAATAACGAAGGTATTAATTCCTAATGTGAGTTGTTGTGAAGTGAATACGTAAGTTGATAATTGATATTATTCGACGATTTTGTATTTTTTTATAAGTAAGAGAATTTCATTATTGTTTGCATTTTAAGAACAATTTCATAATGTACGTAATCTATATCTTCTCTTATATATAAAAATGAATCGCAAAATGTGTTGGTAAGCGCATAACTCGAGAACGGCTGAACCGATTTCGATAATTCTTTTTTTATTATATTCCTTGAAGTACGAGGATGGTTCTTATGTAGAGAAAACGTAAACATGTACCACGGACGAAGCCGGGGCGGACCGCTAGTTCTTAATACAATAGTGTATGAATTGGCAATAAAATATTTTCGTTATTTGTTTTGAAGGGTATCATAGTAAGCCAATGTCGTGTGAATAAACGGCAAACGTAGCGTGGCTAACAGCCAACATTGCATGAGCCCATCCATCCGTACAAAGCAATTTGGTCAACTAATACCTACTCGATTTTTGCCGCCAACAAAGCTTGTTTATTTATTGAAATACAACTAAATAAAATTCACATTCGGTTTATATTTATTTTAGCTTCTATCTGGAATTACTTACCTATACAAAAACAAAAAAAAAATCACTTTTACGTGTGTGATTGTTTTACGTTCAACGTAACATTTTTGCAACGTTTGCTTGTAACGCGAATATTTAAAATGTTTTTATTTTTGTCGACTGGCCGGTTGGCTTGGTTGGTAGCCTTTCAAGCCACTGGTCGTGGGTTCGATTCCCACCCGGGGCAAATATTTGTGTGATGAACATAGATGTTTGCTCTGTGTCTGGGTGTTAATTACCTATATAAGTATTTATTTAAAATTATATATGTATGTTTATCAGCCATCTGGTTTCCATAACACAAGCGAAAGCTTAGTATGGGATCAGATCGTGCCGTGTGTGAAAATTGTCCCGAAATATTTATTTTTTTATTTTATTATAATTATTATGCAACCAATATGTACCTTCCTTGCCTTGTATGCAACACCTTAGCATTTAAATATAATTGATACGTAGAACGTAGATCTCTACAACAAACGTATTAGAACCCGACCTACAACGTATTAATATCAAACATCACATATTTATTCCATCTTCATATATCATATCCGAATAGTATTCATAAATTTCTCAAATACATTATAATTTATACGCTTTACGTCGTATGGTGATAACAATATAATATAATATATAACTAGCAAATGTAAACACTTCACCATTACGCAGATTTTTTATATGACGGTTATGGTTTTTATTGAGTTATGATAAGCAGATGTTACATCTCATTTTAACAAGATAAATATGTATGATGACTAGAAAAATGACTGACTGACTAAATGAGATGACTGGTTTCATAGACTGGTTATAAATTATTCTTTGAAACAGCTATTTCTGCTTTTCACGATAGTTTGTTTTGCGTAGGTACCTTTTTTTTTAGTGGGGAAATCTTCCACGGCCTCCGGGGAAGGGGCCGTGGGTTATGTCGGATTCCTACCGACCAAAACCCCACTGTGTTCCGTCAAGCCGCATCAACGACAGGGCCACGGGTATAGGTAGAATTCATCCGTGACCTTGATATTTCTTGAACTAAATGGGCGGATTCTAATTACTGGTAAATTCAAAATTATAAAGGTAAATCCTTAGTTGTAGCTTCAATTGCCCAACTTTAACTAATAAGGTTCGCAACTCGCAAGGGTAATAAGCATTTAGTTCATTACAAAGCAGGGATTTTGAAACTGTTAAATGGATCAACTAACAACTATGTATTAGTTAAGTTACCTAACTATGTATTTAACTATTTAGTAATCTGTGCCTTTTTATGTAGCTACTGGTCTATGTTTTGAGAGTTTGCATATAAATAATTGTTTCTTTATATTTTGTATCAGCATCTTTGTAGTTTTATGAGTATCAGCTGTATACAGGCCACGAGTCTAGTGTGGACATATTGGCTCAAATAATTTGTATGACTATTTTCAAAATAATGTGTATTTGTAGAACTATTTTAAGGGTTTTATGAAGATAACATTGACCTCTTTTTTATATTAATATTTTTGTGATATCCCTCGATGTATTAATTTAAAAAATGAAGGATATTACACATTTAAAGAATAAAAAACAAACATTAAAATCAACGAATTAGTTGACATTTATAAGTCATTTCTTTCTCATCAGGCGCTTAAACAAGGATCGATAATTCCAAAATTTAGATATCAATCTTAAATATTTTATTAATAATTCCGATATATCTGTCATTAATAATAAGCGTATAGTGTAATCAGCGTGGGCGGTGTCTATTTTCTATTTCACATTAGTATTGAAATATCTTCGTTATATCCGTCACTTTGTTGGCCTAGTGAATGCGCACCTTTAATTCAGAAAGCACAGACTACTAAATTGCCGATTACAAAACTGAAATTCCGTTAAATAGGTTTTAACTTGGGTTTTAAATTTTATTGATGATAGGCTTAGATGATAGGTTTCGTCTTAACATAAATTGAGAAGGTAACCAAAAAATTATTTTCATTTTCCACTATAACAATTTTGAAGTATTTCGTGTAAAGTTCATTTCTTTTTTGATACAGTATCTAACAACACCTGAATGAGCACAAATAAGTCATTAAATTGTTTATTAGCGATAAAATATATAAAGCATCTACCTTTTTAACAAACTTTGAGTACAAATTTGCACCCGTAGATATCTAAAATGTACCCTGTTTTAACCCTACTATATGTAGATACCAGAAACAAGTCACGACATTCAAAGATCAAGAACCTTATAAAAAATAAACACGCAATAAAGGCCTGGCGACCCGCCAATACATATTATGAATGGCACAAATATTTGGACGGTATCAGGAAATACCTTTGTTGTCAAACATATTATATGCAGTTCATTTAAAATAGTTACTCGTGAGATTGTCTTTATTCCTATTGTATGCCAATGTCGTTTAACATATTTTTATAGGTTTTTGGTTGGTAGGTATTTGAAAAATGTTCTTTTTCTGTCGTTTATTCAAAGTGGCTTCAGTTTGTTGAAATAGTTTATAGTATTTGCCTAATAAGTAATAAGTTGTTATATACAACAAGTATATAACTTATTACTAAGGCCGCCTTTCCATCTGCAAGAAAACTATATGTTGCAGGTGGAAACGCGGAATTAGACTTGCAAGCTGCTGTCAGACAGACTGTCGGACATTTCTTGGTGAAGTTTTCTTGCAGATGGAAAGGCGGCCTTAGACAACATAATTGGTAAAATTGTCAAAAGCTCCAGCTAATTTTAAGTTATGATTTTATATATTCATATCTTAACAGCAGCAGCAGTTGAAAATGCTCGGATGATATCAATTTTATTTAAGCATTTAAAAAATTACAATTTATTTTCTTAAGATTAATTTCTTTATTTTGTGATTTAAAAAGGATACTTCCATTCAACAATATCGATGCACAGTTTCCTCAAGGGGTTCTTTAGTGTGAGGCAGAAGAGGGCCCGCTTGGGCCTCTCGGGCTGGACCTTGAGGCCCCGGCGCGGGGGCTTGCGCGGGGCCACGGGCACCTGGATGAGGGGCCCCGTGCCATCTGGCTGCGTGGCTGTGGGTGTCGGTGTGGTGTCTTCGGCTTCTGCACTCATCTTGATCTGGAAATGGTTTTTGTTTTATAGTTTCGTAATAAGTCATTGAGTTACCATGTGTAATAAGTTCATATTAATTTAAAGAAGGAAAAAACATCGTGTCAAAATATTCACATTATTATTAAACAAATTATTTACATTATTTCGCGTAAAATCGCGCTTTCATATTATTTTACACATTTTAGTAAAATGTTCTATAAAATTTATGTAGGTACCTACATCATAAATACCAGCTTCGCGCTTTCGCGCTTCTATAAAAGTTTATTATTTAAAAGTATGTAGTTGTAATTATTCATAAGTGGTGGGTACATCACAACTGTTAAGCTTAATAAATTGTAAAAAATGGTAAAACCAATACATAGTTGAAAGTCTGTTTTAAAATGATCGTAGTATTAAATAAATATTTAAATTTTTAGGTACAACAATACCAAGTAGTATTCATTAGGAAAGGACTTTTAAAACTTCTAGATAGTTCAGAATGTTCAGATGAGAAGATAATTCCAGTAATTCAACGTAACGCCGAAGGTCGAAGTATAGCTATTAAAAACCGCGCCGAAATAGTTATGACGCGATTATAAATATGTTTTGTAATAAAACAGAAGCATCAGTATTTCTTATCGTCGGTAACTGAGCAATCGCCGTTAAAATAGTCAGACATTGAACTTTGAAAGTCAATGTGGTACATATCGATTTTCGTGAAATAATATCTACTGAATTTTCAAGCTTTATAAGCACTATTTCTATGTCTTATATATTGTTAGTATACTGTCTAGCTTTCTGCTAGTAGCTTCGTCTCTCTTTCTTTAAAAAAAACTATCAAAATCTATGGAGTAATTTTAAAAATAAGCATACAGACACACATACGGCGAAAAGCGTCTTTGTTTTATACTATCTAGTGATATGTTAGTTCGCCTTTCGATTTTTCTACGATTGAACGAAATAGGATGAAATTTTGCACACATTCATCATCCTAGAGTATGGGAAAGGCCACTTAATCGCCATAATTACTAGCTTTTTACAATAACATTATAATCGCAAGCTTCACACACGTGTCTTAGTTAAATAAGATGATTTATTACGAGGTAAATACTAAAAGTAAATGTTTATCCGCATTTATTGCATCGTTCACGAAACTAACTATCCGTTAAGCGCGTTAAATATAAATAGTTAATAAAATTACACTTCCGAATGCTCAGTGATTCACTCGCAGCTATTTCGTGGAATGCATTACTTCTCGATTCTCGAAGCTTTTGGTACGCGGGTAAAGAGGACGGAGGTTTTAATGTTGATTCATGTTTAATTTTGGTGACAGTTTTCAGTTTTTTCGTTGTTGTATTGAGTCATAACCGTGGAATCTTGTGTAGGATGCATTCTTAAAGATTTTGGTTGAATATTTATTAATATTTTACTAACTTTCCGCCCACAGTTTCTCCCGCGGCCGCGTTATGAAAGGAAAATCCGCATGTTCTGTACCAAATTTGAAAAGAAGAGACAGACTTTCGCATTTATAATATTAGTTGGGAATCCAAAAAATTAATTTATTTTTTGATAAGTATCAAAAAATAAAATTATTTCCGTTGTGCTGCCATAAAACCTTCCAGTACGTGAACTTTTATTTTACAAATCGCTACCGCCGAATAATCTTTTATTTTACAAATCGCTACCGCCCATACATTAGATACGCTTGTACAATATTATTTAGACTATTTCAAAGCCATTCCCTTCCTCCACGTGTCCCTCTCAACGCTCAGTAATGCACTTTTCTTTCACTGACCCTGTCCCTTTGATAGCTTGACATAAATCCATCTAAAATGTAATGGAAGTAATTCCTAGTCTATAACTTTGCTCGTGTCTATGGAAATGAATGAATGAATTATTTTATTAATTATTTTACTTGTCCTTACTCTTATCACGTAGGGGTATGAAAAATAGATGTTGTCTGATTCTCATATTATCTACCCACAAAATTTCATGAGAATCGGTCCACCCGTTTTGGAGGAGTAGGTACGGTAACTAACACGCAATATAGAGATTTTAAAAACCGCGCTCATGGGAGTGGTAATAAACAGCGAGTTAAAACATTTTTTATGATAACGACTCGCCGTAATTATTTTTATTCGCGTGAGGTATGCACATACATATTTAGCATAAAGCACTCAGGGATGAGGGATCATGTATATTGTACATATCTTGAGATATTATTTTTTTTTTAAATGGTATGATGGTAAAAGTTAAAAATATGTTATGACGATTAAAAAGTGCGTCTAGAAGAAGCCTAATTGAATAAATAAATGTTTGAGTTTAAAAACAAAGCTTCTTCAGATTTATATTATTAGCTGTTTATGTGTAAATTAAATGTGAGAATCATGTGAGAATCAAGTTTTAATATCATATTATGTTATTAAAGTTAGAGAATCCTAAAATAATAAGAAGAATAAAATACTTTCTGTTATAACCTTATTACCTACGCTACGAAAGAACAAAGGTATCTTCTTATACTATATTATATTTAGCAATATGTTTTGCTACAGAATAGTTTACATTGTAACTCTTTGACTTTTTAATTTTGTATCGTGTCGTCTCAGAATGATATGAAATAACTAAGTATAAACTTATCACAATTCACGGTTAAATAAATTCGTTTTGCACTAAAGCTGCCACTAAACAGTGGCACTGTATTTCAGTCAAACTATAATGTTGATTTACGACTTAATGAGAATTCCTAATAGTTGTAAAGTTTAATTTAGTTTTCTTACTAGATACTATTTTAAGGATATACTCATGCCAAATGTATTGTAATTCCACAAATAGATGTCGAAGACATAGCTTTCTTTTTAATCATTACAATTTCACATAAAAATATAAACTTAAAAATGTTTTCAAAAGTTACTCATACTTTTAAAAGTTCAATATAAAGTTTTTATGCCGTGAAGGTCGTATTCGCAATTAAATTTATCAGTTGCGTGTAGCAGTGCCATTAGTAAGAATATTAAGGACGCGTTCCGATACAGGCATACAGCTGTCTTTCAAATGGCGGCCATGACAGTTTTATGGGATGTATTTGCGATTTAGATTTTTATCTCTATAGATACATTTTTCGTTTTAACGTTTTGAAATTTAACGGCTAATTATATCGTTTATTTATATTTTAATTTTTAATCATGATTGATCGTTTATTCGATAGTTAATAATGTTAATACGTATGTGTTCGTTTATATTATTTATAGTTGTGTGATGTATAGGAAAATAATTGTATGAGTTTTAAGGTTTCATTTAAATAATTAATTAATATAAGTAATTAAATTTGAAATCTATTTCCGCGCGTAAATCAGAAGATAATGAAATGTCATAAATGTCAATGTCAATTTGTGGCGGGAAGTAACGGCGGGAAGTGTGGATATGTCTTCATAAAATGTCACTTAAATACACACAAAAATGTTAATGTTATGTTTGTCTGTCTGTCACTCTTCTTGAGCGACGACTATACAAACGAAGTCGCGGGCACCGCTAGTAAGTAATACAATTTTAAAATAATGAAGTATTTACTTTATGTAATACAATTGTTCCAATTAGATTTGTATTGTTCATTAACGAACTCAACACGCAAATAAGTAATGCTAAGTATTAAAGGTTTTACAAATTAATTAGAGGTTTGACATGAAAATACTATTGTGTTCATTAGTTGTTAACGATTAGATATTATTAAATTTACTAAACAAACCACACTTGTAATTGTTTCATGCATTTTATAATTTTCATTTTCATTTTCCTTTTTTCATTTTCATTTTTCAATTGTTTTAGCCTTGATGAGCATTAAAAAAATACATTCACATAGGCATATACTGACATAACAGCTGTTCAGTCAAAAAATCCTTGGTGACATAAACTATTATAAGCAAATTGAACATTCTGTGTAAGTAGAGCGGTGCTTACAAGCTAGTCACGGTATTTCAAGATGAGATATCGTTGCGCTGTGTCATCATGAGAGACTGTGATTAATTATCCTCTATAGATTTTAGTTAGTAATCTTATTGTATATAGTATGTGTAAAATATTGTGAAAAGGATTCAATGAAATCTTTTATCATATACCTATATAATATCTTGAGGATTTTCAAGAAAGGTAAAATCATCGAATTTATTACCTGTAGCCTGTAGGTACTACACCTCATGTGCATAATGGCACAGATTAATAAATACATCGATACTAAATAAATGGTTGATTTTATATTAGTGTTACCTATTTGATTTTGTATTAAAACCGAGTTAAAAAGACGATACCTATAACAAAGCACACATAGCAAGCTCTTGAAAACTTTTCTGTTGAAATTTCAAATGAAACGTTAATTTCAAATTGGAAACATCTAAAAGTACAAGTATTTTTCTTTTAAATGATCAGGACATTTAAAAGAAAAATAAAGAGGTTTATTGACCCATTGTACCTTTATTTACTTAATATTATCGTTAACTCTATTAAATAATCTGTTTTCCTCCGAACAATATTAGTTTACATCAAAAGCTATAACATAAATCTCATAACATGTGAATATAGCTTTTAATCCACAACTATACTATACTATACTTTAACAAAAACTAAACTGAAACAATATTTTCTTCACGACTTTTTACCAAAATCATTGGTAAAAGGGAAAAATAACTGTTGCTAGGGATAAATGCTTGCTTTGATGTTTTATTACCTTCTTTTATTGACACAAGAACGTCTTTGAACTATTCTGTGATTGTAGACTTGAATGAAATTGTATTTGTGTTGTTTATTTATTTATTTGCGTCCCTTAGGTGGTGAATTTCATGTGTCTACTGGTTTCTAAAAGAGGTTATTAAAATATTTTCAACACTCTGTATGTAAATTAGGTACGTTTTAGTTCATTAAAAATTGAAAAATATAACATCCCAAGGATTTCTAAACATGCATCGGCATCTGTTATATAATTTTTTATTACTAACTTGATAAAAAAATAATGATTTATCGGTAAAAAGATTCATAAAAGTATACTTATTTTGTTTTTCTTAATGTCTGAGAAATGTCGTGGTAATTCAATGGCTATAATAATAAGGTGCTTAAAAAGTTCCTCAAATTTTGTTGCCTATTAAAATGGCTCTACTATAATACACATATCTTTCAAGCTCCAATTCAAAAGCCCTAAATATAACCATGGACAAATAGGTATAACATATCTCCATAGAAAACTAACTACGAACCCAGAATTCTATCATATTCTCGACCACTCGACATCAAGGCAAACCAATATGTTCTATATCTAAAACAGTATTACAAATCCAGCTTACTATCAAAGTTATAATTGGCTTCGATATCGAATAAACAGTGTTTAATATTAGTTGTGATTACGTCAGACTCGAATCGCGATAAAATCCATTACTTGTAATCTACATAATACCTAACCTATCATAATTAGAGACATCTGGCAAATGTAACAAAAGCTTTGTGTGTTCGTAATAGATTTATATAGCCTATAACGTTACAATTGAAATCTAAATCTAGGAAAGGGAGATAAGTTCTCTGAATGTGCTAGGAATTATTAATGTTAGATTATTAGTTGTAGTTATGTGAAATTGATCATATAAATTGTATTCATTGTTAAAAATCTCCTAATAACATATTCAGGAAAGCTCTATAACAGTAGGAACAAGGAATAGTCACTTGTCATTTGATATAAAAGCTTATACCAACATAGTAAACAAATATTATACCAACATAGTAAACACTCAAATGACCAATTCTATACAAATTTTCACTTTCAAAACTTTCAAACCAACATTCTTATCGCCAACAATTTTGACTTAAGCCCACGAAAGTGCCTCAGAACTTTAACGTTCGCCAATAAATTACAGTTTTCACTCGCTCGAATACAAAATGTATGCTATTTTCCTTGACCTATATTCTGCTGATGAAACATTATAAGCATCCCAAGACAATGGCTTGAAACATCTGACTGATAGACATGATTGCATTACTCATATCCGCTTTTCAATGAAAATTCCGTGACTGTTTACATGCTGTTTACTTTCTAGCTAGCTAGTTTGGATCAAACTTTCCGGAATATATTCACATCAAATCCACGTTAAATTGAATTTAAAAGAAACAAAATTAAATATTTTTCCTGCGTCATCTCTTGTCAGTTTTCAATCTGGAGGGTTCGCAGGTAGATAATCTGATAATTATTATACCTACAAATGTATAGGTAATAATTATTATTTCACAATGTATAAGTACGCTTATTAGACTGACTAAACGTAAACTTATGACATGTTTTCTGGAAAAACTTTCCAAATATTCCAGAAAATCTGTTAAACCAGAGTTACAAATATAAATTCACATCAAAGTATCCACGACCAAAAAGTTATATTAAAAGCTAGACAAACAAAATGGAATCGTGAAACATCAATTGAAGTACAAAGAGCACGTAAATTAAACAATAATGATATAAAACACGGCTATCCACTCGCGCCTCGGTTTATCGTAAACAGCTAATGTACGTCAGTGTCTTCTCCATTATCAGTGTTACGTCTAGTTAAACTACTAGTATAGTGTTATACATAGAAATCTAAATAACAAGACACTAGAAGTCGTAAGCGTGCGTGACCTTGTCGCCACTCAGGTGATTTTCACATCACCAGTGCATTCGTCACTGTTCAGTTGCTCTGGAGACGTATGAGTGTATACATGGTGTGTTTCAGCAATTCCCATTGCGGAAATTCTTCCACAAGTTGTAATTATACTTATAAAATAATAATATTTCATCGGAAACTATTTTTTTTTAGAAATAATGCCGTTTTTCCTTAAAATTATAGAATATTGAGGGCGTTTGTCCACTACAAGGAATTTTACGGTCCGGCATTCCGATTTTTTACGGTCCGGTATGGCACGCCATTAATCTATATACTAGCTTGTGCACTATACGTAATTTTACTGTCCGACATTTTACTTTTCCCTATTCCGGATGGTTTTTTGTGTCTACGAGTCGCTGTAGCTATAATTGTTTTCGAATGCCCACTTGCTTGGATTTTACTGTTTTTACTGCATATGCCAATTGAAAGCAAGCTCTTGTTTTACTTTCTTTTAGTTGGCAATGAGATTTGAGAAGTCGGTATTGTTATTTTATATACATTGACCAAGCATTGACCTATAATTATTATCTAAGTAAGTGTTGGTAAGTTAAAGTTCAAGTGGGAATAGCTTTAGCTCCTCGTCACCGATTAAAATAAATAAGTGAAACACGCATTTTAAATCTCTTACGGAACTTTACTTTTTATTATAACGAAGTATAATATTTCACCTTCTATATTTTTTAATCGTTTCTTGTAAAATGCAAAAACAATCATTTATGATAGCATTATACCGCCAAACTTCCTTGAACTGTACCGCACTGATCCGAGAAGGATCCGAGTAAAGACGGACAGGTGCACAAGCAATTCATCGGTTTTTTCATGCCACACCGGACCGTAAAAAATCGGAATGCCGGACAGTAAAATTCCTTGTAGTGCACAAGCGCCCTTACAAGTATTACGAGTGTCACCATAGTAATCGAAATAACAATGAATGACACAGTCGACCATTCTTATTATTACGTTTGTTCGTATTGGAGCAAAAAGTCTCATATACTTAGGGATGTTATTCTAAAATAAACCGTAAATTCGTGCGTTAGGATACATATTCAAAAGCTTAATTTAATAGTTAAGTTAGTTTTCACTAAAATCAAGCTGTCCAATAAAAGGCATAGTTTACTTGTGTGTACTGTTTAGCTTTCGGTTTGAATGTGTTGATTTTGGCGACAGCGGTTTTCATACGAATTATGACATTATAGCACTTCTATGTGTCTTGTTATTTAGATTTCTATGGTGTTATACTATACTAGCTGCGCTCCGCGGTTTCACCCGCAGTGCTCAGCTCCTGTTGGTCTTAACGTGATGATGTATGTATAGCCTATAGCCTTCCTCGATAAATGGGCTATCTAACACCGAAAGAATTTTTCAAATCGGACCAGTAGTTCCCGAGATTAGCGCGTTCAAACAAACAAAACAACTCTTCAGCTTTATAATATTAGTATAGATGTGGTTAAGGGTTATTTAACACCTACAAACACTGTAAAACTAGGATTATGGTAACGTTGTAAAGAGATCCTTGTCAGCTTGTCCGTAGAAACTGCTTTCCGACTCGAAACTACAAGCTTTTTCTCGCGTGCTGTGTAAAAATGTGAAGGTGAAAAACTACGTAATTATTAATTTATTCAACTAAATAATATGCACGGGATTTTTTATTGTTAATTTACATTTTTAGAACCTGTCTCTGGGCCATTAGGCATCTATGTTTGCTTGTCCCATAATATAGTTTGGTTTAAAAATTAATACAGGAAGAAATCAGTCGCACTTTTTATGAGGCACAGCGATGAGATGAATAAATGAGTAAATGAGATGAGTGCCAGTGACGGGCCACTACTAAAATCAAATTAATTACGACGTCAAATAAAATTTTCCGTCGAATGGAAAATATGCTAATAATACCATGCAAAAAAGTCAAGTGCAATAAAATATAAATATTTATAAGATACGACACGACGTCGTAATGACCCCGTCTAGACGAGATCGTAACGTGACGTCGCATGTTTATGTAATACGTTTATGGGATTTCATAAATTAACTGACCCATCTTGATAGATGTAGATAAGCGTGATTGTAGATAAGCGAATTAGTTTAGGACTGAATAGCATGTAGTGTTTATTAATATTTAATTTTGATGTTTTCTGTACTGTGTTTCTTATTACAAGCTGGCGGACTTCGAACGCATTGAAAATTAATTATGGTAATACAACATCTTTTTTCCAATTAGAAAATGTATATGAGTTGTCCATATAAATTTGTTTAAATTTAATAGGAGAAAGTCTTAGGAGAAAGTATTGTATTTCCTGCCTCTAAAATCGTAGAATACCTACTACCATGAAAACCTCGAACGTGTTACACCCACAGGTTACACACACAACGAATTATTTTCATTTATTTTGTGGATATAAATTATAAGTACAAGACGATAAACATGATTTACACCGAAAATAAAATCATAATTTCACACCGTCATAAGCTCGTAAACAGAATTTAACCCTTAAATTGTCACCCCTAGATAACTTGTGTTTATAATGTCCAAATTGGGAGGATGTGTTGGAATTAGGATAGAAAAGAGGAATATGAAAAAAAAAATTAAAATTTTTAATTTTTTCTATTGTTTTCACTATGTCACATAAAACGGACACTGCCAATTATATGTACATGTTCGAACCGTCACATATAACGGACATTGCACATTATTCCTGCAACCGTGGTAAATGAATACAATGTACATTTTCAACTCTGTAATTCAAAATTATTATCAAATTATAATTATGGACGATCTAGAATAAGCTTTTCAAACATCTGTCTTAAAATGTTGGTTAAAACTTTAACGATATCGTTAAAAATAATGGATTTTAAAAAACGACACTACCAAAAATCACAGCCTAAGAATATGCTAAGAATTGGAATAGAAATAGTATTACATAGCCTGAGAACTTATCTAATACACCAAGAAAGTCCTCTTCCCATTCCTTATATTGTACAGATTGAAATGTGTTTGCTTCATCGTATGCAAAGAAGTCGTATACCATGCCTGAAGTACCAAAACAAACAGGAAATTTAAATCGCTTTTTTTTTGATTCTTTGGCATATATTATATCCATTTTCGGCCAGTTTTTTTATTTGTAAGGTATTATTATTTTAATTTTTCAACATTGGGTGGTATTTCTGGTAAGTAACATCATGCTGTGGCTGAAGAACTACTGAGAAGTAGGGAAGATTCATTTCGCACCGCATGTAATGGCTGTAATTCTGCAGCAATAATATTTTGTTGATGGTAAAAATTCTGACTTTTTCGGTCTTCATTGTGTCTCAAATCAATATGTCGTATAATTCCGAAGGTATGGTGCTGATGGTAAATGATTGACACTGCTATCATAGTGAAATCACTCCCGTAGGTCTACATTTCCTTCAAAATCGTCATCTCAACTCAAAGCCAGACTCTTCAGCTTCCGCCAGAGGTAGGGAGGGAATTTTTTATTGATTGCCAAGTCATGCTCCTCTAAAACATATTAAAAATAGAGAAAAATATATCCAAATCATGACGTTGAAAATGGAAGGCCTTATTGGCAACGTCCGTTACATAGGACATGTGAAGAATACCCTAGTATAGTAGTACTCCAAGTTGTCAACGTCCGTTTTATGGGACATCGTATATAAACTAAGATTTGTATTCCAAATATTGTAAAATATGTAAAAATTATGTCAAAATACTATACTTACAATCGTATTCTAACTAATAATATAACATTATAAGCAAAATAGCCAAAATACTTACAGTTATTATCAATTTTATCAGGAGAGTCAAGAGATCCGTTTTTTGCAATTTTCAAATGGTCACCATTCGCGATTGTACTTCGCTTTTGTAAAAAAACCTGCATATACGCAAAGGACATAGCTAGTACCTTCCCAATATACCGATTAGCAAAGCTAAGGTCTGCTATAACAGCGCCAGCATGTGTGTAAATACTATGTCCTTTAAAACGGACGAAATCAATTTAAGGGTTAAAAGAAGCTCCAAGAAGCTATTTTGCGATTTAGATAATTATTTTCCCGCGTAAATGAAATAGGGCGGAATGCTAAGCGATCGTATCGAGGTCAATGACATAGGTCTTCATAAATAAATATTCAATGCCGGAAACAGGGATCTGTTAGCGAATAATTTCCAGGAATTTTATAATTTACGTCATTTTCCACTGTAAATTGTAATGGATGGAAAATTTATGTGTCAATCAAACCTGTCTATGAGAGAAGTGATATATTATTTGCTGAAGTTTTTACGTAAGTACAAACTTTTAATAGAACATATTTTAAAAGTGATTTTATTTTGAAATTGAAGTGATGTGCGGCAGGATTTGCGCTCATGCTTGTACACTTTAAAGTCTCCTTCGTGCTCGTGAAATTCAGTTTGAAGTCCGATATCCTTTTTTCAATATTTGATGTAGGTAGATCCTAAAAAGTTATAAATATAAAGTGACTGCTTAGATACCTAGTAGAAATTGTTTAGTCTGTTTGGTTGTTTTGGTTGTTTATTGTATATGTTGTGAGCTTTATTTGACATAATTAACCGAGTGAATTTCTAATACTATATTTCAGTAATCTTCACTCAACACTAAATAATTCCAAAAATAAAAAGTCCACATGTGTCAGGTCGCGGGAAACAGTCAGCCAGCATTCAATAAATCTAGATGATAAAACATAAGGATATGTGTAGTAAATCTAAACGATTTCAATTTATTTACTCAAGTTTATAATCCAATAAAATAATCATTTGCATCTGTGCAATAAATTTAGTCATCGAAACGGCGCCACCGTTTACTGCCACACACGTTACGATAACGATCGGATGCGATATAAAATCGTGTCGTTAGCGTTAATTGATGCTTTAAGTTCGCGGTCGCCGTGAGGCACTATAAAAATATATACGCTATTTTTTATAGATTTTGAAAGTATTTTAAATGGATTATGCTAAGTGCTAAATATTTATTATTATTATACCTATAAATCGAATATAATATAGGGCGTCCCACCGTCTAGGTCTGTGTATTAATCTATACACAGACCTAGACGGTGGACTGACAGGGACTTAAAGTTTTGCAGGGATATCCTGTATA
Source organism: Colias eurytheme (assembly GCA_907164685.1). NCBI lineage: Eukaryota > Metazoa > Arthropoda > Insecta > Lepidoptera > Pieridae > Colias > Colias eurytheme. The sequence goes on along the minus strand of CAJQZN010043782.1, from coordinate 17,067 downwards.
ATAAATCAAATAAGTTGGTTCTGCCTTTCTTTATTTATTATTTCTGGAACACAACTTTCTCTGTTGTTGTAATATTTCTAAGCTTCTTACACTTTCTAGAAGGTTCTTACCATTGACGTAATGACACTATAAAAGTATTAAAGAAAGCACAACATCCTACAAATAAGCTAGTAAATAAAATAAATATACCTAGATTAAAATTATTAAAATATCTCACCTATTATCTTCTATTCCCAGCGAACTCGTCCCAATATTCAGTTCCATACGAAACACGTCTGTCGCTCGAAATTTATAAAATATACAAACAAATCGTGGATTAGGGCTAAGTGAACGTGCTGCGAAGGTTTGGTCCCCTGAAACAATACAAATATTTCATTTAATTCGAAATTTTATTTGGTTTTACGGTATTGTAGTGTCATAAGATGATTCTATAGAAAAACAATATTAAGTACAAACTCATCGGATACTACAATTATGTGTATCGACTTCCGATTTCTTTGACTTTTTGCAAAACCTGCAAACACTCTTAATTACAGAAGTATCTACTTATATAACTATCTTACTAGATATCTAATTATTATCATTAAAATAATATCAATAAAAAGCTTCATTTATCCATATAAACTTTTTCGTTTACATCAGTAGTACCATGGACGAATAATATAAGTTAGGGTATATTAGGGTATACTGGGGTATATTTGTCTATGGTAGTACCTATGATTCATTTTCAAGGTTCTCAAACGTTTCAGTTGTTACGTTTATTACGTAGAGTTCTAGTTAAAACTATCATTAGTAATCAGTATAAGATAACTTGTGTCAAGATTATATATCGTAACTAACCGTTGCCCGCAGCTTCGCCTGCGTGTAAAGAATAAATTTTCATAGTAAAAACATGGTATTTTATCCTCTTGGGGTAGAATTAATCAAAATCCTACGCCTCAGCTAGACAACGACTGACGAAAATTGTTTAGTAAAAGGCCGAAATATCACATTTATTTGGGCTTTGAAAAAGTCATTATGCCAGACCTGAGGTTTGACCAGTCCAACCTATGAGTGCCCGAGCTTCGGGGTTTGACTATAACATTTAGATATAAATGATTGAATCAATTGTATCTTTTACAGTGCAGTGGATAGAAGCTGTTGAACCAGCCAAGCGTGCGCTTGCATTCGCTTGACTGATTTCGATTCTAATCTTGCCTCTATAAGATAAAATTTAATAGATAGGCTTAATATTGAAAGGTACTCCTATCCATAATATATCCATAAGTATTACATGATTGTATTTAGAAGCAAACGTACATAAGTTCAAGTAAATAGATGAGACAAAAAACAAACTCTATCAAATGTTTTGTTTAATTTTTTAGATTGTAGTAGTAACACTATAATTATTTGATTCTGGTATAATATTGTGTATGCTTGAAGTTCGACATTCGCTAAGTCTAGAGAAATATTGTACGATGCATAAAGGTCACTATTTCTGCTTATATCATACGATTGACGTTGAAAAAAAGTGTATACAATGTCAATTTTTCAGTTAAAAGTATCTTGATTTAAATAGATTGGAACTAGGATTTACGTTGTTTTACGAAGTTAAAAAAAAATAATCAAAATGAAACCAGATACACTATCAAAGACATTTGATAACGGGATACGTTACGACAGTCCGGTAAAAATAAACATCATCAAAAATAATTTAATGGATTCACCTGACTTTTCTAACGATGTCTTTTCTTTATCCTTCAGTTTATTTTTGTTCCTAATTTTCTTTAAAATTGGAGACATTTAAAAATACGAGTTATAAGAAGAAAATAGTTTTCATGAAAATACTCGGGTTGTTTTTAATTATTAGTTACAAAGTTTATGGCTTTTTATAGAACTTTTGTTTTATTTTGATTACCAAAAAGCATCTGTTTATGGTTTAATAAGAACCTTTGACTTGTCTTTACTTAATTATGTTAATTGATTTTTTTTTATAAAAAAAAAAACAATTTTTGGCAAGTTGTATAACAGTTCGTATCGAAATCGTATCCATTTTGCTCAGACATACAACTCAACCTTATATATTTAATTACGATGCAATTGTTTTATTACATAATTAACACTCATTATAAAACAAAACGCAACAAGCGTTATTATTAGATTGCATCAAAGCAACAGCTGATGCTATTTTAGGAACGCATCTGGGTCGCATTGCATGATATGTGTATTGAGCGTAATTTTATTATGTTTTATGGGTGAAAATTCGTTTTGTTGTAGCTGAGAATAATCAACTATTGTTCATAAGATGTAATTAATTGTCACGAATATGGAGTAAAATATCTAAATGGATTGTCACGTGTTTGGAGTAAAATAATATGTAGAGTTTTGTTTCAAATTAAAGTTGAACAGTGGGAACTATGAGAATAGACTCTCTATCGAAAGGTCTATATTTTAAACATGAATTCGTTAATGAAATTCCATCTCGCATATTGCCAGATACCAAGTTCGATAACCCTATATCTAACTAGATTTTCCCTTGCAACTAATAATATTTCATGTCCATTAAACATCGATCATTTTCCAGAATTGTCCACGAACAATTACTAGACAACTTATTCCAAGAAGAATTATTTATGTAAGATCCAACATTTTGAGATCCTACTACTTATAATAATATTATAAATGCGAAAATTTGTAAGTTTGTTTGCTATGTAGGTACTGCTTCACGCAAAAACTGCTGAACTGCATGAAATTTAGCGCACTCATAAGGTGTAACTTGTTTTATCACATACCTATAAGATTTTTAACTCGAAAACTGCGGGTTTTCCTTTGACTATGCGGGCAAAGCTATGGGCGAAAAGCTAGTAATTCATAATTGCAAATACTTGTTCCTAATATCTCATACAATATGTTCTACTTTGCTCCAGTGGCATCTTCATTAGTTAACAAAAACTTTCAAGTGAAGCTAGTTTCCATTAATCACGTGTTACGATTTAATATATTCAGCCAACTTCCGCGCAGATGGTGAGATCTTCAGTTCAGGTGTGTTGAAAACTATATCTATACTATAATCTATACTAATATTATAAAGCTGAAGAGTTTGTTTGTTTGAACGCGCTAATCTCAGGAACTACGGGTTCGATTTGCAAAATTCTTCGGTGTTAACTGTTAGATAGCCCATTTATCGAGGAAGGTTATAGGTTATATATTATCACGCCAAGACCAACAGAAGCGGAGCACGCGGGTAAAACCGCGAGGCACAGCTACTGAGTAATATGTGGAATGACTTTTGATGAGAATCGGTTATTCCTAATTACTATGTATAATGACGATTCAAAAACGTTCGAGTTTTATTGCATTAATTTATTAATTTATGCCTTTGCCCTTTAATACTCTAACGAAAAAGTGTTATAGGTTTTGTATTGATTGCCTCCTTCTGTAGTTTATGTTATACATAATTTTGTTTGTTTATCTACCCTGAAATGATTTTCTTTAATATACCTAGTATCTGAAATTTAAAAGATTCAACTTAAACTTGATTATATATTATATAGCTACAAAAAGATGCCTCTAGCTTAGGTCATATCGAGGTGATCGTACTGACCGACTTTTCTCATAAGTTAAGCAAAATGCTTGCTTAAAAAGTCTCTAAATAATAATAAGTACTTTCACCCTGTTCATCTTGGTTATGAATTGGCATACTATAACAATTTTCCCAAGTAGGATATCTACTAGTTACAAAACTCGCGGAGAAATTATTATTTCTCGGACGAACTCTTTCACCATCAACCAAACTAAATGAAAAGATGTTATTGCTTTGTGTCACGATTAATTGAATTACCCTTTCCTTTCCTAGCTGTAAGTATTTCTTTGTATTTTCCCATTTGAAAGCTTATTTGAAAGAGAAAACTTTAGGTTAGGAGGTGACCGTTTTGTGTTCTATTGTTGTTTCGTTATATGTGGTACCTGAGAAATCCTACATTTATTCCATTTAGAAAATATATTTTTTATAAAAGGTCGAAGTTGTAAAGCAACTTTTGTTTAAAAAAAATAATGATAACAGTTAGATAAAGCGTTTTTGTATAGTATTATATTAATTAAATTGTTTCGATTTTTATTTATTGTAATAAGCAATATTGTCTAATGTGTAAGTATATTGTCAAGGTAAAAATATATTTTTTATCCTTCTAATATTATAGATTCTAAAGTTTGTTTGTTTGTCTGTTACCGTCTTATTGATTCCAAAAACCTATACCGCATTTGTAACTTAAGAAGTTTAAAGTTTTATTATTTACGCAACAATAAAATTTAATAAGATCAGGTTAATTATGTATAATCGTCTCGCTTAACGAAGTTTAACCCTCAGTTTTAAACAAGATTAAGGCCAAACAATTTGATATAACGCTAAGATCCGAGACGCAATTTGCGAAGCATTCCTAAATGGATCGCTATCATAATTAATTGTTTTAAGGTTGATGACTGACAAAATACTGGATTTATTTTTTATTTTTATTGCAATACTAGCGGTCCGCCCCGGCTTCGCCCGTGGTACGTATTTACGTTTTCTCTACATAAAAACCATCCTCGTACTTCAAGGAATATAATAAAAAAAGAATTATCGAAATCGGTTCAGCCGTTCTCGAGTTATGCGCTTACCAACACATTTTGCGATTCATTTTTATATATAAGATTTAGATGTGAATATGCAAACACTTGATTATTATAACAAAATAATATGGGCAAAACTAGATTACAGACAATTGAAGTTGCCTAAATAATTATTGATTACTAGTAACTATACTAGCATTGATATCTATTATCTCTACGGAAGCATCTCACCGCAAATCTATTTGCGTAGTAACCAAGTAGTAACTATACAATTTCACGAAAACAACGAACAAAGCATATATTTGAAGTCAGACAATAGCAATACATCGGGTTATAATATAAGCAATTTAATTTCACGCAGTATAAACACGTATTGCTAAACATTTGGTGTTTCTGATGCGCGTAGAAACCAATAGACAAACAGAAAGACAAAAGCTCTATATAGTAATTATAGATTTCGCAACTCAAATATAGACAGACGACTTAACTTTTATAATATCTATACGTACAAACAAAAAAAAAACATTAAGTTTATTTCTTTTTCTTTATAGTACACTACGTTTTATAATTTTAACAACACATTCGTGAAATGTTTTTCATTAACACTGCGGACCAAAAGCTTCTATGTCTAAAGTTTTGTATCACTAGTATTAGGTATATCATCTGTAGTTGTACAGAATTGCAGGCGTCGACTCAGAGGCTGGGTGATTGGCCCTCTCTAGTTGAGACCTCTTACGTCAACCTGCTTGGTTTGGGTTTTGTTAAATGTAGGCTTTGTGGCCTATGTAAACACGGAGATTTGTTTTGGAGCTATGGTGATTTTGTTAAAAATAATTAGTCAAAGGTTAGTAAATCTTGGAATTGATTTTCTGAATATTAACGTTAGTGTCATTTTGGATAGGTATTTATAATTATCTATGTACTTAATCTAATTTAATTCGTTGCTCAAAATTGAGGAGACGTGGCGAAAAGAACACAAGATAGGTAGTTTTAATATTATTTTAATTAATAAACGCATATGACCCTATTCAATTTTTGCAAAACCTTTTATAAAATTGAACTTGTTCAATAATTAAAAAAAAAACCATAAATTCTCTGAAAGGTGTTCGACCTTCAAATTGCTGACATCACAGAGGGTACGCACGACACAGAGGGCGCAAGCAGGGTTGACACTTTTTCTGCGGATGCGGTTCTACCGAATACCCGCGGCCCCGTCAATAAAGCGGCACGGCGGAACAGAGTGGAGTTTAGTCGGTAGGACCCTGCACTCAGCAGGGTGAGTCCGACATAACCCAGGGCTCTTCCCCCGAGTGCCCTGGGTATGCCTAAATGCATTCTCCACTATAAAAAAAAAAAAGGGTTGACACTTTTCAGACGCATTTTATTGTTTATTAAATAATATTTACTAGCTTTCGACCGCGACTTCGTCTCCGTGGTCTAAAACTTAACAAATTATATAATTGAAATTTCCTCGCAAACAGCTCTATCTATTAAAAAACTGCATCAAAATCGGTTGCTTAGTTTTAAAGATCTATGCAAACATAGAGCGGGTCAGATAGCGACTTGTTTTCACTACATAGTATAAAACAAAGAGATAGAGATTTTTAATAGATAGAGTGATTCAAGAGGAAGGTTTTAGTATATAATTTATTAGGTTTTAGACAAAGCGGGCGAAGCCGCAGGCGGTAAGCTAGTATTTTATATATTGATGATGTTGTAGGCACTTGTCTTTCTAAAAAGATGTAGCTTTTTATTAGGGAAAGAAATTTAAAAAGCATTAGTGTATGAGCTTATTAACAAAGAAAAGTTGTTTAATATCATAACAGCTATTGTTTTAATAATAAACGTTTCCCAACAGTGTTATCATTTTCATTTCCAATAATGAAAACTGTATCTGTTTATTATCAATAGATCAATAGATAGATTAAAACGTGTATGATTGCAAACAATATTAGACAGCATATTATTTCCGCATTCTGGAGTATTTGTTTGACCTTTTTATCATGATATAATGTTTTAATATTACAATCATCATCATCATCATCATCAGCCCATGTATTATGTTCCTACTTCCACGGTGGCCAAGTGTGGGGCGGCAGATGTCACATGTCCTCGAACTTTTGATTCTTCGACGTGTCGGTTTCCTCACGATTTTTTCTTCACCGTTTAGGGCAGTGGTGATGTTATAAATGCGCAAATAGACTGAGCCACCACAGCATTGAAAATATTATAATAACAATCTTATAAGGGGCATATGTTCTTGCTATTTTAAATAAATTATTTATTTTATTTATTTGTAAGTAAAGATTGAAGTTTTTATTGTCTTATAAAGTTGGTAGCCCTAGGTGTGAGCGGGCTCACTGACCTACGACCTAAATGCGCGTCCAATTGCACCACTGCGAAATACGCCTAGATGCTCCAGTTATCATTCTCCTTGTAATGTACGAAAGCTCACAGATACCTTTATTACCAACTAGCGGTCCGCCCTGGCTTCGCCCGTGGTACATATTTCGCAATAAAAAGTAGCCTATGTCCTTTCTCGGGTATCAAAATATCTCCATACCAAATTTCATGCAAATTAGTTCAGTAGTTTAGGCGTGATTGAGTAACAGACAGACAGACAGAGTTACTTTCGCATTTATAATATTAGTATGGATTGAAAAGACATATTTAGATTTAGATAAAGCATCCTACTTCTATAATAACACACGTAAGAGCTAGAAAAGCTCGCTTAAAAGAGCTTTTCGCAAAGTTGGAAGAGGACAATCTATTGAACATTTTTCAACATAACAGAGTTTTCTGCACAATGCAATTTTGCTTAAATTATAAATTTGATGGGCAACTGTAATTAAAACCGATAAAAATCGCGGGGCATAGCTGTTGTGTTATAAAATAGGCCCAATATCTAGTATTTATAGGACTACGTGAATGAAGTCAAAGTTATTTTATATAGCTGCCACGAAGTTATTTTTATAAGTTCTTTGTATATTACTTATCTGACCCGTCAACTATAGTTATTCGATGCAAGACAAGGGTCACGGTCCGAGTAATAGCGTTAGCTATAATATTATATCGCGGGCGTCCCTGGAGCGATAAATTCTGGGTTGATGTAATTTACAAGCAATTGTCGCGTAATTCGATGCCATTCCTTCATCTACGTGTGTTATTGAGAATTTATTGTTTAGAGTTAAATAGTTTCCACGCTTGATGATTTCCACTTTATATGAAATATTTTACTAGCGTAAGAACCGCGGATTCGAGCGTGTATTTTATGTAATTTCACTCACTTCAAAGGTATTATATTTATGACTAAAATATACCTATGCTGTCTATGCACTTCTAACATACGTCTATCTATACAAATGTCGTCATTAAAAATTATCGTCTAAGTCTATCCAAATCTGGTCAATGCTTAACGTTTGAAAAAATAATTTTGCAAGCAAATTATTTATGTTAAAACGAATCTGCTGTTATTTTCAAATTAATAATATTATATTAACCATACCCGTAATAAGGATGCGTGCCGTAGCGATACATAATTTATTGTAATTGTAATTAATTGAATGTGTGCGCCCTAATAATTAAGTGAGACAGCGAGCTTTATAAGTGCAATTTACCCCCTTTTTCTATATTTTACGGCTTTGTCCACGTCATGTAAGAAACAAAAATCACTTACATCTTAACCCAAAGATGATAGTCTTATTTATTTCAAATTTCAATGTTCCTTAGTTTGATTAATAATATAGTCTCATTAAGTACAAACATATCTTTGACTATTTCTGGATTACATCCTATCCTTACCGTTTATAAATCTATAAAGTGCACTAAACGCATCTGAAAATGGTCTATTATATCAGGTTTCCCTTTTTAGATTATTTATATCAATGGTGCAACACAAATAAAAATAGCTTACGCAGAGCGTGATAAATCGAGACATTTATTTTTAGTGGAAAAGCTATTGAGAGAATTATTTTTGTGACCAATCAATTAGTGAATCAACAGTGACAATGGGTGATTCATTCTTTGTTATTTTAAGGTCAAAATTTATGAGTTTGGCTCGTATTCAGGAAGGTAGGGAAGTTTTAAAACTCCTACTTCTACTAAAGTTTGGGAACGTATAAATCTTTTGGTTGTATTGTTTTCTTGGTTATTTCTAACAAATTAAGAAATCACGGGTATGTTATCTATACGTATCTATTATTATAAAGACGAAAGATTTTTTATTTGTTTGTACCAAATAACCTTGTAAATTACTGGACCGATGTAGTTAATTATTTCACCAGTAAAAAGTGCCATTATTCCCTATTGTTACATAATTTTCATTTTTAACCCAGTTCGATAATCTGCCTTCTTGTTTGCTCGTATATTCTATTAATTTTTAATAATCATTCGTTCACATACACAAAAGACATACTGCGACACGTGTTTCGAAGCCAGGGAGGAAATAGTTTCCCTGTCAGGAAATGAGAGGGGTTTTAAAAGCTTCACTAACGATGTCGCGATCGAAACAACGGAACAAAAGAAATCGTTAGTTGTGTGATACTGGAGTTATGTTTTTTAACGAATGAAAATATAAACATGAGTAAAAACAAATGGGTTATTTAACAAATGAAAAAACTCTACATGGGTATGATATACGGAAATCGATCGTAATTTTAGTATTTTGAAAAGGTAAATTAAAAAAAAAAGACGGGTTGCACTCCGGGAGTGCCGGCAGAAGTGAAAACTTGATTATTAACGTTCAGCATGTTTGATATTTTGGAATCCGTCTTACGCATAGAATATAAGGGCTAAAAAAAAAAACATCCGTCTTACGCTTTTTCGATCAGGACACGTGGCCTGACGCAAGTTTAAGATTTTATACCAAACGCCGCTAAAGAAGTTTTCACTTCAAAAAAATTAAATTTTATCGTATATTTTTAAACTATGTAATTCTGTTGAAAAGTACCAATATACCAAGGAAAATATTATATAAAGTTTGTTTTTAATGCGTGTTAAAAATGTTTCAGAAACATTTTGTTAAAATATTCAAAGAGTGCAGTGCCGAAAGAGTAATCAAAACGAAACAAATTCTATTTTAAAAAATAAAGTCGCAATCTGATAGGATACAAGATGATCACCTATTTGACCTTTATGAAAATCGTTAGCAAAACCTGCGTGAAATGCCTCTGCACCATATCCCACAAGAAATTACGCGAGTTAACCTTTCATACCTACCTACCTGATGAAATGATAATTAGATTGTACATCTATACTAATATTATAAAGCTGTATAGTTTGTTTGTTTGTTTGAACGCGCTAATCTCGGGAACTACTGGTCCGATTTAAAAAAATTCTTTCGGAGTTAGATAGCATATATCGAGGAAGGCTTACAGGCTGTATATTATCATCTCGCTAAGACCAACAGGAGCGAAGCACAGCGGGTAAAACCGCAGAACATAGCTAGTGTACTTATAAAATCAATTTATCAAAACCAATCGACCATATTTCTTCCTATTACACCACTTGAGTAGAACAATTATTTTTCAAAAAAGAACGATTTTATCCGCCACTCTTCATCTCAGAAACTGTCTTACCGACCCAGTAACACTTAGCACAGTGACCTGTCACCACTATCTATAAAACAACGTAATAGGTCTGGAAAGCTCCCGCCCACGCTGAGCTTACCCAAACCAACCTCAATTATTTACTGTACAAATTGTATTTATTGATTGTACACTTTAGTATCATGTCTCTATAGCAATAGCTATTGAGTTAGCTATAAGAATGGTAAGATTGTTTAAAGATGTCTCTACAAAACTAAAGTGGAGTCTCTATAATTTGAAAACTGACGATAACGTCTGTTAACGGCGACATCATACAATTTACCTGTAACTATTCAACTAGTTTAGTATACGATATACTTATTAAAACTTAAAATAAAGCGTCTATATAAGGACAGACAAAAATATTCTTTAAATTTTATTGCCCCACTTGCAGTATATGAGACATATTGTAAGACATAGAATCCAAACTATGATATATCTGTCTTCAAAATATTAACGCAACAACGCCCAAAATAGGTATGAAATATAAATTATATTTTATGGTATTTATCTTTTCAGTATACTTGCGTAATACATAAAACATTTGTAAATTAAAACACATTTTCCAAATCATATTTACACCACGGAAGTATAAACAATAGCAAGGTACAAAACGCGGCGTGTCCCGCGTCCCCCGGGGCATGACCCGGCGTGTTGAAATAGTAAACAGCGTAGTTATAATAATTACACGTACTTTAAACTTGTGACCTTGCAGTACTCAAGTACTTTGCTCTTTCAACCAAAACACTGCTAAGTTTGAAATTAACTGCGACTAACTTAAACGCATTTGCTTGTAAGTGCAAGGTGTTGTAAAATGTTAAATTACGCTATGACGAAGATATTTGCTTTGTTTTTGCTATAGTAGGTGTTATAATTTATTGTTCAGTTTTAGGTCAATAATACGGTTTATTGTATTTAAGTGTTAACTATAAACTACCAAAAATTGAATATTCCAAAAACTAACAAAAACCTACTCAAATAAATACAAATCTATGTCGCCGTCATCTGGTTGAATTTGCTTGAATGACTAGTCTTTGTCATCATTTAATGAACACGCTAGCCATTCAAACAAACAGCAGATTCAATAAGGTGACTGCGACATCTATACCACCCTAATAAACATGTCGATAGAAGAATCCTTCACAAATAAAACCGGCCAAGTGCGAGTCGGGCTCGCGCACAAAGGGTTCCGTAGCAGCAAATATAATAAATTACAGTTAAATCAACCTATCTCAAAAACTATAAGAGATACTTTGATCAAACCAAAAATCGTTGAAAGAGTTAATTAGCATGCATCACCTCTATTTTTTTTAGAATTTTATACCCCGTAGTTATAAAAATAGAGGGGGGGGGACATACTTTTTACGACTTTGAGAGCTGATATCTCAAAAACCGTTCACTTTAAGAAAAATGTTTTTTAGAAAACTTTATATCATTTTAAAAGACCTTTCCATTGATACCCCACACGGGTATGTACATCGAAAAAAAAAATTTCATCCCTCAGTTACATGTATGGGGGGCCCCACCCCCAATTCTTTTTTTTACTATTTAGTGTCATATTTTTGTAGCGGTTCATACAACACATATTCCCATCAAATTTCATCACTGTAGTACTTATAGTTTCCGAGTAAATCGGCTGTGACAGACGGACAGACGGACAGACGGACAGACGGACATGACGAAACTATAAGGGTTCCGTTTTTGCCATTTTGGCTACGGAACCCTAAAAATGTATGGGAAAATTAACGGACCATAATCAAAGACTATAATAAAAGAAAAATAAAAGTGATATAAATTCTTCGCACGTTCGCCATTTCGTTACGAACCTCATGGGTTCCAAAGTGATTTATTACATTTCTAACTTCTGTCGACTGAATAATTTCCCCTTATTTATCCAATAACACCTGACGGCCATATTTATTATTCTATACTATGAAGTATTTTAATCGGTGGAAGATTCCCAATTCTCTGTTTTCGTATTACACATAATTATTTTAATTTTTCTAGTACTAAATATATGAATGCAAATATCACTGATTATGTCTACAATTTTTTATTTGAAGACAAGTAATTAAGAATTATGTACCTTGAAAATACGAATCTTTATATTTTGTAATATTAAAAACAAGCTATTATTTAACAATGTTTTTCAATAATAAACAGATTTAATTCAACCAAGGATCGGTGGCATAAGAATAATTTTTTAAGTTGTTTCAAGCTTGTTTTTTAGCTACAACATTAATCATTTAAAAATACAGTTTCAGCCAAGATGCACACGCGGCGTGCCCGGCCCGGGTTATCTCCCGTACGAACCCGTGACCCGGTTACTGCGTGCGCTCTATTGCACTTTTTGAGCAAACCCTGGAGAGCCGTCGAGTGAGCTGATTGGAATTATTGACCGACTTTGTAAAATAGTGATAGTGTTTTTAACACGCTTTTATTAGCTTCACCTGTATGTTTGTATGCAACCGATTCCTTTAGAGTTTAGACTATTCAAATTTTTATTTAATTCAAGCTTTGTACTCTTATCAAGGATTGGTTACAATACAACAATTTCATGAGTTTAATCATATTTTTTAGTTTTTTAAACAATAGTAATTACTAGCTGCGCTCCGCGGTTTCACCCGCGTGGCTCCGCTTTTGTTGGTCTTAGCGTGATGATATATAGCCTATAGCCTACCTCGATAAATGGGCTATCTATCCAACACCGAAAGAATTTTTCAAATCGGACCAGTAGTTCTTGAGATAAGCGCGTTCAAACAAACAAACTCTTCAGCTTTATAATATTAAGTATAGATTAGTTACAATACAATAATTTCATGAGTTTAATCATATTTTTTAGTTTTTTAAACTATATTAAATATTTGCAAGTATGGTTAACAACGTGATATGGAAATGCGGTTTTATAGAAGTGGTTAAATCATACGAATGGTTTATTAGCCGTTGGTGATTAAATATTATAATTACAATTTACTTTTTGGGTTTTATAATTTATGTCTATTATAAATTGCAAGAGATATTTATTTTAACTTATCTATATACAAATAAATAATTAGCAAAAGTTAAAAGTTTACATTTTTATTTCGATTTCGCAAAATCGACCATCTGTTTTCTGTTGTTATATTATTCTATTATTTACTAATAGCTTTAACATCAGACTCAAAAATATAAGAAAGGAGTCACTATTCAAATACAATAAGTCTTTAGGTTTTTCCAATCATCATCAATACATATAATAAAATTCTAGAAAAGTGGTGTCTGTACAATGAAAATATGTAAAAAAAAATTAGCAGGGGTTATTACTAAATCGATCCCAAACCCAAAACTGTTGTTAAAAAAATTTTTGTCTGTTTGTCTGTTTGTCGGTTTGTCTGTTTGTCTGTTTGTCTGTATGTTTGAACACGCTAATCTCAGAAACGGCTTATCCGATTTAGATGCGGTTTTCACTAATATATTTTGGTAAGCTTCTTTTAACATTTAGTGTTTATTTCATGCCAATCGGTTCATAAATAAAAAAGTTATGACCATTTAAGTAATCACAGCGAACATTTGCTAAGGCATTCTATACATGAATTACTTTATTACGTAAATTATACGCTAAAGTTATTCCTTGACATGTCCAGATGATCATATCGAAAGTCCCCAAGCGTGGGGGGGGGTGGTTATGCTGAGGGGGTAGTAGGGGGGGTCAAAGGACCTTTATTTAGATTTTTGCTCATAAGTCTAAAACCTGCACAAATAGCATTATGGTTACTTCTAGGTAAATTTTCTATATAAAAGGTCTTTGAAATTATGTCGTAGGTATTATATTTTTAACCCCCGACGCAAAAAGAGGGGTGTTATGACCGCTATGTGTGTATTGCGTGTCTGTCTGTGCCACCGTAGCTCGCTAACGGGTAATACGAATTAGATGCGTTTTTTTGTTACATTAGTTGTTTATTATATTATATAGGGGTAAGTGGGAATGAAAAAAACGAATGTTAGTTGTTAATGTATGTTGTTAATGTAGGTTATACCCAAGTGATATATCAAATGAAAATAGACGACATGTCAGAAACAATTAGTCAAATTTTATCAAAATCGGTTCATCCATTTATTGGATATAGGTATAAAAGTGGGAATAAAAGTTGTCAAATAATATACCCAAGTGGCATATCAAATGAAAGGGCATGACCTGACGTGAGAAGTATGATGAGGCATATATAATCAAAATCGGTTCATCCATTTATTGATTTATAGCGGTAAAAGTGGGAATGAATAATCGAATGTGGTCAAATAATAATATAATCAAGCGGCATATCAAATGACGTGTGAATTACAATTAGTCATGTTTTATCAAAATTGGTTAATCTGTTTATTACATATAGGGCACCTTAGGGGTGATAGTGGGGATAAATAATCCAAATGGAGTACCAAACGAAAGGATATGACATGTACATAATATATAGGTATGATTAGACATGGTTTAGATCAAAATCGGTTCTGCCATTTACTAGGGGTGAAAGGGGGAAGTTGAAAGTCTGTGAAAGTAGAAGGAATATGGGAGCGGGAGGATAACCACATCCTGGAAATTTTGAACTCTTCTGTACCTAAGTTTTATAGCTCAGTTTAGTAATAAATTTTACTAACAGTTCTTTTGTGTTATTATTTATTTTATTTCTTAACTTTATAATAATGTGTAAGTACTTATAATTTAGTTGTATATGATAGTACGTGTTTGACGTGTTTACTCAATAATTGCGTGTTAAGTAGTAACTACTATGCAGTCACTATTCCACGCGGACGAAGTCGCGGGCACAGCTAGTACATAATATAGAGCAACAACTACGATTATTCAAATCTGTAAGTAGAGTGAACGACTTAAGACGGTACGTACCTCCCACGTATTTTTTCCAGTATTCATTAATAAATCTTTCAAGTGTATATTTTGCTAAATCAAAGTCCTTATCCACGAAACTTCAAGTTGTTTTGAAAGAGGGTTTAAGTAGATTAAATCTGAGATACTGATAAGTAATCCGACATTAAGGAGATTTCGTACAGAGCCTATTACGAGCCTCGATCGCGGATTACTTTGAATTCTAAGGGCCGTGGCTAATGATGATGATGTCTCCTCTTTGTTGGCGAATTTAGGTCCTAATTAAGCACCTTTACATGAACAACTTGAAACTGTAAGTACTGCGGGCTGAAGGATATAAGAAATCACGAAGAAGGTCACAAATTAATCGCTAAATTAAAACAATACAGTTGTGTATGATTTGCAAATATAGGTGATAAAGATTTTATGCTTTCAATTTTGATATTACTGTTTTTTTAGGGCCATCAATCCCTTTACGAAGAAATGATCATTTATCTGAATTATAAATGTAGATATAAATGTAGAATATAATATAATAAAAAAATAAACTGAAAACACACCGTAATATTATAAGTAGCTTTCAGTATTTGCTGCAACATAGTTGCACTGATTTTCAGTGACCCGTCTGTAACTATGCCAACGTTAGTTCGTTCACTTATATCTATAAAGATAATCTATAATATATTATAATATCTAGTGTAACTTTCACATTTATCAGTGGCATGAAATACCATAAATAGGTAATATTCCATTCGAAAGTACATAATATTATTGTTGTGTTTATTAAATTCATTTGTGATTTTATTAGCCTTAAGATGTGTTTTTTAAATAAACTCTCATATCTTGTTAAATTTCATCAAGATAGAGCTACTAGTATGTTGCAACTACACAAAGTTACCAAACTACTTGAAACAATAAAAAGTGAAAACGTTTCATATGCGAAAAGTTTTATTTAAAAACTTTATTTAAGATTATTTTAGTATCATTAACAACAATGAATCGAATCTAAGTCGCTTTAACAACGCTCTAAGCTACCTCTACATTAAGAAGTCAAAGAAAGATAATTTAGTACAAAATTGGTGTAAAAATTTCGCACAAGACTATCTCACTTTCCATTGTAAAAAGTGCCCTTATACCTCAACAATGTGTGTAAATATAGATTTTAAAGTGCACAGCTACAAGAGAAGTGCAATTAGAAAATAATTAGGAGACTAGTGACGTTCAATCGCAGTCATTAATCACGCGTAATGATATTTATTGACTATCATAGAGCTATTTATAGTTTTATTAAATTATTTTTTAAAATACATTGTAGAGAAAGATAATTTGAAGTTTAATGTGTAGAGTTTGAATGTGTACTCTATGTAGAGTTTTAGGAAAATATTGTTATTATTGAAATATTTCATTTGTTCATATACTTTGGAGTTTATTGAAAAGGTACTTTTAATTACAACTTAGATGTTAGTATCATTATGTTTATTTCACATTTTAATAATAGAGCTTTATACGAAAAC
The DNA here is from genome assembly GCA_907164685.1 of Colias eurytheme. Lineage (NCBI taxonomy): Eukaryota > Metazoa > Arthropoda > Insecta > Lepidoptera > Pieridae > Colias > Colias eurytheme. The sequence goes on along the minus strand of CAJQZN010043782.1, from coordinate 526 downwards.
ACAAATAATATACTACGCTCTACGTTTCTATACGCTCGCATTGTAGAGATCTTAGAGCAAGTACATATGTTTAAGAAACAATAATTTAAAATACTTACAAGGTAGTTGGAAGGTATAATTAATAGGAAACACACACACACAATCTATACCACAACACACACAAATTACGACTATCCGTTGTTATGTCCATTACAATAAATAGCCAAGCGTGTCGCGTCACACATTTTTCACGGTGGGCACGCGTTCTTCATGATAATTCGACTAATTACTTGATTTTTGGATGTTGAACACGCCTCGATTCTTTTTTATTTTGTTACAAGGCGATGGCTTGAGATCAAACGGTACGTAAGGCGCGCGCAGCGGTGTTCGCCCGCAGCCAACTTCGCTCGCTCCGGGCGGGATGCGCGGCGCATCGGGGCAACTTCACGGCGTGAGATCTGACCTCGATTTGACGTAATAAATTATTTTCGAAACAGCAACGCATTGGGCACCTATGCACGTATGTTTGTTCTTCACCTTTGCGCCC
>CAJQZN010043780.1:13904-48199 GCA_907164685.1 Colias eurytheme | reverse complement strand
TTTTTTTTTATTGCTTACACATACAGCAAAAATATTTACAACTGCTATTAACGCAGATCGATGTCAGTGCTAATAAATAACTTCAGCACCTAGAAAATCGTATCGCAGCCATCAAGGTATTTGATAAGGAGTAGACAAAAACAATACTCAAAGATGCATGAAGTGAGAAAATGGAAACATCAACAGGATATCGTTTTATGCGAATCCAAAAAAAGAGAATATTAAATCGATGTTTGTCTATGACGGTTCTTGTAATGAAGTATGCAATATTTCTAGTTACCAGGCTCATAATAAATTAGCCATTCAATTGCGTTCTTACGCATCATAAACTCTGCAATTGCGGTGGAAGATAGAAAACAATTTCTTTGATTTAAACGTGCAAAGTTATGTATTATCATTAATTAGGTTCTTTAACTACTGTTTAATTTGACGCAAAGATACATTTCTAAAAGAAATAAGAAATCAATGATTGCTAATAGACATAGTCAAATCGAAATATCTAATTCAGTTATTCGGTATCTTGTTGTGTTTTAAACAGTCTTCCTCATATAATGTTTCATAAGTGCTGACTTAGAAAATTACTGTATGGGCGGATAACGTGACTAACTGCTCAGTGGATGCGGTTTAATTGAATATTTGAGTACATTCTTCTGAACGATTATATTGCGTATTGATCCCTGAACCACAATAACAACAATTACTTAGTATCGCTAATTATATAGCAACAAACTTTACTGATGTATGCCGACAATTAGCTGAGCTCGCGATATTAAACAATTATCTTTAAAATAATTGAGACAATTGGTTTCAGAAAACGCATATTTTGTACCAACTAAACAGGAGAATTTATATAGATTGTTATGTAAGATAATACGATAAGCATTGCGAAAAGTTTCTAAAAGCATATATGTAGGTACTTAGGTATATTATAATTTTTTCTTACAAAAACATGAATTCAAACTTATTCTAAAAACATAATTGCTGTTTAATGTGATCTTTACGTATGTACCCACTGTCGTAAAAAATTGCACGTATAAACTTACTTAATATACATAGGTTCGTATCATACCTATGTTTAAGTACCTGTTTACACATATAAGTACGTAAGGAAACGTTGATTATCTTTGTAAAGGCCAGATAGTACATTACCAATTAAACAGATAATAAATCCAAATTATATCTTATTACGATGCACATCATGTTTATGTATCATTCTTTATAAGTTCCCGTAAAGTTTAATGATCGTTAATGTGAGACCTCCGTTAAGTCATGAATAATAATTCAGTCGCTAGCAGCCATTAATAGCTTAGGTTTTTGTTATACACTGATTACTTATTGTAAAACGGTTGTTTCTTGCTATTACCCAGTGTTTTACAAAGTGAGCGCTCAAACTTACCAGTTTTTCATCGCGAAGCATCCGACCACTTTCCACGTCATTAGGTGCCAGGCCAGCCGGTTTATATGCCTATATCTTATTATATAAAACATTTTAAAAGTGTGTGATTTCCACTACAAAGGGTGAGCGTGAGTTCGCAAGAATAAAATTGACGTCAACTTAAAACATTCTAAACAACCTAGGTGTGCAAACCAACCTGTGCAATTAAAGATTTTATCGTGTATGGATTATTAATTATTATCTATTATTTTATTTATATAATAAACTAACTAGTATTCAGCTCCCGGCTTCGCCTACGTCGATTGTGTACCTACCCTTTAGATCTAGAACCTTCCTCGAGCTTTCCATGGGTTAAAAGTTAAAACACGCTTTTGAGTGATAGCGAACACTGATGACTGAACAGACAGACTCGGCGAACGACTTTGTTTTATGTGATAAAGTTATCGTCTTCTAATATCTGTATATGTAGTAGGTAGTTTTATTACAATAAAACTTCAAAGAACTCCATTTAAGATCGTTTGTACGAATCAAATATTTTCAACAAATGTGCTTAAGCTGAACATAAATCATATTAAACGCCTTCAAATATTTACAGCGCTTTTCAACACTTATGATTAATTAATACGATTTATTTATGCAAATAGTGTTACACGCAAGCCAGCTCAAATTACCTACTGAAAATAGAAAATCATTTGCCTGAAACATTGTTATACCCAAATATAATATGTATGTATTTAGATATCTACATTACGATAATTATAATTGTTAATGTTTCTCGTTCACTCAATTATATTAAATGGAGTGAATGTTAGCCATTTCCCGCTTCGAAACAATAACGCTAATCGGATGGCAGCATCTTGCGAACAATGGCAAGCATAGCTGCTATGATCACCATGAGTTTCAATTATTTTGGTTCAAACAATTTGCAAGTGTCAACAATAATTAATTACTACAGTTCAATTAAATTTGTCGTGTTAAAAGTTAAAACAAAAGAAGTAGATATAGTTCTTCATTTATTTATTACGAATTGGTGTAGTGAAAAGTGCCTTGGTAAAATAGTTTTCTTTTTTATGCAACTCAAACTCTATCAAATATATTATTACCGTGAAAGCTTGTGATTTCTTTGAAGGTCACTTTAATTTCCTTACATATCTATACAATTCTTATAATCAATAAGTAAAATAATATAATACTGTAGGTACCTATTAAATTTCTTTTCGTATATCATAGGGCAATTTTATTTTTGGTGTGTAATTTACAACGTAGACGGTAGAGCAAGCACTAAAATCTCTATCATTGATGTATTATATAAAATATGAATACGTTATTATGATAGAATATAAATTTTGGAAAATATAAAAGCTATTCCCCAAAGGCAACAAAAATATAGTCATGATACAGTTTTTAACCGACTTCTCACGAAGTTGTTATACTGTTAACCTAACCACCTGTAAGCGACGCACTCATAATACTTTAAAAAATTAAAAGTTATTGTATTATGAAAACTGTGAGAATGTTTAATTAGATAAGTGGGATAAACGGAACTAAGTAGACATTGCTTTTAATGAAAGTAAGCATTGTTCTTTGGTGAAATATTTGTAGCTACGTTATGTAGTATGTTGATATATCTTTTGTTTTTGATATTTCGTAAGTAGGTTATGCACTTTTTGTTTGTCATTAAATAAAAGTTTAACGTTTATTAACTGATTTGTTCGAGAATATTAATCCATAGGAGTAAATAAGTTATTGCGCGAGTACCGATCTATTACTTAATAATTGTTCTGTATGAACCACCACAAAGCTCTTTTCAATAACAATTGTATAATCTAACTAGATTTCCGCCCGCGGCTCGCCCGCATTTTCAAAGGAAAACCCGCATAGTTCCCGTTCCCGTGGGATTTCCGGGATAAAACCTATCCTATGTGTTAATCCAAGTTACCCTCTATATGTGTGCTAAATTTCATTGTAATCGGTTCAGTAGTTTTTACGTGAAAGAGTAACAAACATCCATACATCCATACATCCATATACATCCATAAATCCTTACAAACTTTCGCCTTTATAATAGTATATTAAGATTCATAATTCTAGGTAAGCTTCCAAATAAATAATTTCGTAAACACTTTGTAATTATGTTTTAAATATAATTATTTATGATACAATGATGGTCTGACCTTTCGTCCTCACCAGAAAAGGGTGCTCAACTGACTATGAGTTATGACTAGTATGTCACAAAAAAGCTAACGAAAGTAGGCAATATGTCGCCCGAAAAAACATTATTAGGTAAACATAAACAAAGATTAGTTCCACAATTCAGGGCATAGCTTGGGCCCATCGAAAATTAGTTTCGGACAAGTTCCACGGGAGCACGCCCCTTCGCCGTCATATGCTCGCTTAATGAGTTAACTCGCAGCAAAAAATATGTTCGACTATCTTCACAATACGGCGCATGACTCGCCTCTCTGCGATCAATTATTAATAAAAAGCGGGCCGCTTCATTGAAAGGGCGATTAGCTCAATATTTATATGGAATATTCGGTATCAACGACGCTTTGTGTCCATAATTCGGTGGGTCATGACTAGGCGCGTTTGAACCAACGCCGACCAACGCATAGACCAACTGGCTGTGCAGAACTTACCTATTCCATAACTCTTTTTTAAGAGATATTTTTTGTTTGTTGTGAAAAACTTTTATTAATAAAATAATTATTTACGATTATATTTACAATTTTGATGACATATCTTTAAGCAGCAGACTCTATGTAGTTTTATGTACTTACGTGATATTTTTTATAATAAGTGTAAAGAAACACCAAAACATTGAACAGTTCATTTGCAACATACGAGATAAAAAATACCTATTGTCTCGGTCTGGTAGAGCACAGACAGTTGCTTCAGCAACTTGTCCATAAAGAAAGAACGATCTAACGGAGGAAATTATAAAACATGGGACTTTTCCACTAAGTACCTACTTACAATGTGTTATTGTTGAAACTTAGAAAATTAACCATTTTCTTTTTTATCTTGTATGTTATACGGCTTTTTACTTATTATCTAACCTAACGTAAAAACGTAATAAATAACAATTAACATACCTTCTACTGCTAAATTACGTTTTTACTTTGCGTATGTTTGTTTGTAGTTTGCCCACTTAACATTGATTGTTTCAGAGAAATCATTGTGATGAGTAAACACGGGTAGAGTACAAGAAAAGATCATAACAAAATGTAAACATGATGAAAAAAGTAAATTGTGTTATTCTTAAAATTACCATGAATAATTAATTTATTGCAGATCTCTACAGTCGCTGGATTTCGTCATTATAACTCCTCACATGTTTATAAAATGCCTTACCATATAGGTATATAAAATGTCTTCCAAGCGTATCTAATGATTTTTTTTGTGTAAATAGTTGATTGTTTTATTTCTATCACAATTATGCTCAATTAAGCGGAATAAACACGTATACATTCTCCTTCATTGTGAAAACAATGTAAGAAGGTTAGAGAAGGGTTTATTTGGAAAAAAAATAATGAGTAATTAATGAGCGATTACTGCGTTTCCGTATATTTTATTCAGAGCATTCAAAGATGTTTTGCATCCACAATTGCAAAACAAATGCTTCGACTTTGATTCCTCAGAGAGGGTAGACAATAGAGGTACAAAAGTTTATCGCGGGCAACGGCAGCTCTATTTTTTGCTGCAGGCCACCAAGCTTGCCCCATTGATGGTACTACCGAATTGATTTGCCGTCTATTCTATTAGAATTCTTGCCGTGAAAGAAGCTACTATGAAGCCCGAATTTATTTAATCTGATTCAATTCATCATACATCAATCAAAGATGAGCCGACGCTCGCTCAGTAGCAAATGGCTTGTTTTGTAATCTAGTAATATGTTTCGTAATTTAATGTTATTACTGTTTTTGCGCGTTAGAATTGTGAATGTAAAAATTTCTAATTGGTATTTTGTAACGTTTGTGTGCTTTAATTTCCATTAAAAATAGAAACAACTAAGTGCTAGTTTGTGTTCTATTCCATATCTACGAATTTTATAATATGTAGTTGTAGTACGGTGCACTTATTCTAAATTTTATGTTATCTTTTATATTGCTAAATATATTTCAAAATATGTATGGCGAAATAATTATAAAACTTCTTGGTTCTCAGCAAATAGAGAGGAAATAAAAAAAATGTTAATAATTAAGCTATAACTTTTTGATAAATGAATAATTAAAAACAAAGGCAGCTGTGATGAACAATTTTTCCGTAAAATTGCTAATGAAAAGGCCTTTTCACGAGCCCTGGCGCCGGCCGCCATGCAAATGTGCCGCTTAATGATGCGAGAAGTCACGGCACACCACTATAGGTACTAGGTATATATGTACCTATAGAAAACAAAAAGCTGCCTAGAGACAAGTTCAGAACAATGTTATGCAAAATTGTAATTAAATATGACCAGGTTTACATAGACTGTAGGTACTTATATATATTTTTTACATGTAGGTAGCTATAGCAGTAGGTACCTACTGTTTAATGTCGTCGTTATTTCTATCTTGTCATTAAATAAATAAATAGAAAATAGACAGAGTTTCTTTACATTTGAAAGGTAATGTCTCTTTTATGGAGTAATTCAACATAATAAGAAAAAAAACCTATGAAGTAAGAATATTCGATCGTTTTGGGAACGTCGATGCACTTGACAAAATAAATGCGTTCAGAATAATAATCTTAAAATTTTAATTTGATAAACCATTTTACGCACTACTGTTACATATAATTTCATAATTCGATATAAGCTACAAGACACGGTTTTACAATGAAGACAGTAAGCTATGTGTTATTCAGTAACAATATAAAATTTATCAACGTCACGATTAAGACATTCAAAAGTGTCTCTGGAGACAACTCATCAAGCTTGAAGGGGAAGATTATAGCATGAAAGAGCTCAACAATACTCTTTTAATTTGTCATTATGCAGCAATAAAAACATCATAAATGAGAGCTACAAAAAAGTTCAGGGCTAACAAAAACCGCGCGCTGGGGCGAAATTCGCAAATCATGCCGACATAATGATGGCCGCTTGAAAAAAATTTAAATATCAAAAGGCCGGACGGGGCACGGTAATGGTTTAAAGTCATTTTTCATTCGAGTCATCCGTGAATCAGAAATGAAAACGGTAGCCATCGGCTCCGCTTCCATTACGCGGCTGACGACTCCGCGCTCGATTACAATTTCGGAGGTCCATTTTCCAATTATAGAAGTACATTTATTTTTAACTAACTCCCATGACTTTGTTCGCATTTTCATAACACTTTGACTGGGCCCTGTCTTCACTTTCTCTCATATGGCCTGTCTATTTTATGCAATAATCTATATTATCTCGCTAAATTTGAAAACGATTAGCTGCCAAGTTTGGCGGTGAAAGCATATCCGCCGAAGTTACATTCGTATTTAATCTCGTTAATCATAATAATTATGTAACACGTCGATGCATAAAGATTATGTTAGATAATTCAATGTGTGTATCCAGGTTTTGAACAATCGAATACAGCAAAATAAGCGGTTTTATATCAAATATTTCCTTTTAAGTACCTACCTAAGTGACTAATTCTAGTGTATTAATTTCATTTTTATCTTGTATATTATAACAACAGCATGTGAATAATATATCAACGACTTAGTTTAGATAAATTGAAAACCAGGGAGTTTTAGACTATACAAAAAAAGGTACCCAACTAAGTTGTAGATATGTATATATATTTAAATTCTCTTAAAAGGCGAGGTAGAAATAAAAGTATATATTTATAAAAAAGTAAGTATATTTACAATTCACATTGTACATTAGTCTCTTATTAACCAAGTTCATTCTACTAATCCATACACATTACTTATTTTTCCTCTTCTTAGTGTAAGTATCGACGGGCGGCAATCCACTGTCAAACTCGCTAGCTGTGTGCATCGAACTCTGTTTATTGGCTATTCTGTTTGCGAAAGCGCCCGGCTTCATTTTAGGGAATCTGTAAGGTATTTCACAATATAATAACATTAAGCAACTAGAACTATATATATATATATATATATAACTGTTTAATACTGTATACTGCTATGTATTTAATAACAATTTTATAAGGTAATACAATTGAATGAATGGATTAAAATCATCTTAATACAATCACCAATTTGTATCTATGCCTAATCTACAAATTAAAAAAGCTCAATAAAGGGAAAAATGTACGATATAAAATATCTATTTATGAAAAGTAAAAACTTGCTTTAAAACTGTCAAAACGGTTATTGTTGCTGACTGTACCTGCTTTACTTTACTAATTTATCAATCTATTATGTGACTACTGAGCACTAAATCTGTTTCCGAACCATAATACGAATAAAATTAACAATAATTCCTCTTCAAAATACACAAACACAACATACCCAGGTCTCTTCTTCTGTTCCTCATCCTTCACAGTCAATCTATTCATAGGTTTTTCCCTCATTAGTTTAGGATCAGACCTCGCTCGTTTCGCAAGGGCCGCCGGAGTCTCGCGTAGAGCGAAGGCCTTTGCCGCGTGCCCTAGATGCAAGTGCCTTGCGTCTAGATAGGGCCTTACTTCGCGGGGATAGCCCGAGTAGAAACGCACCCAGGATGTGAACGCTATGGATGGAAATAGTATTTTTATTATACAAATTGCCAAAAGCTGCAATTATCTCGCGTAGGGCGAAGGCTTTTGCCGTGGGCTCTAGATGTAAGTGTTTTGCGTCTAGATAGGGCCTTATGTCGTGAGGATAGGCGGAATAGAAACGCACCCAATTCTATAATAAAATAAAGTTTCAAAACACCATAATATTTTGAATAAAAACTAATTAGTAATTAGTTTTTATGAGTATACTGCTCTTTTAATGTACACTTGAAATAAATATGTATATAAACATGGAATAAAAACAATAATGTTGAGGAAAATTTTGCGTGGAAACGGACCTGCGTTACTGTTTAAGAATCAACAAGATCCTACAGTTTGTAACATTTATATATTACAATATTAATTACATTAGTATAATGAAGACATTTGAAATGTAAATAAATAAAATAATTATATTCCGTATACAAAAACAGTTCAGGATCTTGGATTATGATTACCTACATGAGGATAATATTATGTAAGTATCCATTTTTTATTTAAATAGTTAAATATAATTTGTAATAAACACTTCAACCCTATGCTTTTAAAGTTAATATAAATAAATAAAAGTTAATACAATATAATTAACGAGTGCGCGTTATGCTTCAGCTTCGCCTGTATCTCGATGGCTGCACGCACGCTGAGTTCGGCGCTTCTAGAAGCTTCTAGAACCTTCCCACCCCTCCTACTAACGCAACCTTATTGCACAATACTCACCCCTGCTAGCCCGTGCCAGCCAATCCTTAGACGAATGTGCGGTGTGCTCCAGCTTAGCTTGCACCGCGATGGCCGCGCGTTGTATGCTCGCCGCGCTTGGCGCAACAGTCCGTAAAGCTTCTAGAACCTTCGACTCGTCCGATTGGCGCAACCTTATTAAAACATTGTTAGTTAATTTATGTGACCGATTGTTATCAAACTTTAAAAGATTATCAAAACACAGCGTATGTTAAAGTTCATTTGTTTACTTCATTAAAAACTTCAACATCCTAATTGTTGTTATACCCTTTCCAAATTGGGGAGATTTAACGTCAAAATAACATTCAAAATTATGAAATATAATATCAGAAATGGGATGAAGGAATGATTCAATCTCAGCAACTGCTAGAACTTTATTATTTGATTAGGATATAAGCACATAATTAAATACGAACCTAATCCTCTTTTGTTCCAAATGCCTAACAAACTCAGTTTCACTCGGCAGCAGGAACATAACGGCAGCGCCAACTTGAGCTGCTCGGCCTGTACGTCCGACCCTATTAATGCAAATATATGAATTTTTAAAAATATTTTTAAGGCAAAATATTGTATAATGTATTTTTCAATGATAAATCGAAAAGCTTTTTAAAATTATTGTCCATTTTATGATTTAAAAAACACACAAAATATAGTGACGCGTGTTTTAGCATTGTAAATAGTTATGTCCCCCACCTGTGCACGTAGTCCGTAGCCGAGGCGGGGGCGCAGTATTGCAATACAAGATCCACGCGTGGGACATCTATTCCTCTTGCTGCTACATCCTAAGTGAGAGAAATAAAATTGCAATGCCCACTAGAACTGTGAGGACCTATCTACTTAAGAATAAATTAATCTCATCGTGAATACGTTTTTGCGTTCGAGATTTCAATAAATTCATCGAAAGATCAGAGTAAGATTTCTAGCAAGAACTATATTTGAAATAATAATGTATAATTTAGCTAATTTATGTACATATTTTAAATTTTACTTTTACAATCATAAATCATACATCAATAGTCGACAATTAATATGGTAACTAAGCATTACTCTTTTGACCCAATAGAATCCAATAAAAAATACTTGTAATATCAACCAATTGCATCATATAACTATCATATCGATCAGAAATAATAAAATTTTCATTGTAAAATAATTTTGAATTACAAACATTTATAAGTCGATACAATGTATTCACGTGAAATCACGTGTTAAACTTTTTGCAGATAAGATATACTTACGTGTGCATATTATACACAAGAGTATTGTAATATTTTCATAATACATTAAAATTTAGATTACCTACGATAATTAATCCATAAAGGCCACTCAATATAAGCTTTATACGGTGTAATAGGAAACCAGGCGGTAGTAGCACCCTGCTGTGATTGAGATTGGAGAGATATCATTTTTTATAACAATTTTTTCTTTATTCTCAAGTACCAAATTGTAAAACTCATATTGTACTATGCAAATTACTTTATAATAGCCGTCAAATTGAGAAATTTTACGTTTTCCTCAGATTTTTTTTCTTCATATAAAACGCAGTTATCAACGAACTAATTTAAAATAAGCACATAAAATTCTATAGAAATTATTTAAATATGTTAATTAATAAAAATAAATGTAGTGTAACAACAATTATCTATATTGTGAAAAACTGCATCATTTTTTAACGTACAAAAATATGAAACTTTATCAATTAATTTGGGTTTTATCTTTTATAATTTATTATATTTTTTACACATTTACGCACGAAATTTAAACACCAATTAGCACAAATCATAACTGGACAGATTTTATTATAAGTAGATTAAGTTTCAACTATTAGTTAGTCCTTTTATTATACTTTTTTTAAGTGAAACTTCTTTAGGCGCGCTGGAAGTAAAATATAATTTCAAGATCGCGTCAAGGTAATACCGTCACGTCATAAAGTAAGGCGACGATTTTGTTACCTTTGAATCTTGCCAAAGAAGTTTCACTTCTGACACGTGTGCTCGGCACACCGTGCTTTGTTTAATCTAACTTACCGTACAGAACAGTACTCCTCTTCTCGCAGTACGGAATTGCTTGAAGACCTCCATCCGTTGCTCATGCGGCATAGAACCGTGCAAGCTGAACACATCCACATCCATCTGCATGAGACCTCCTTCGGATGGAGCTTCGTAGTCTATTTCGAATTCAGAACCTGAATCGTCTGAGGACTCCTTTTAGAAAACAAATTGAGTAAGATTAAATTTAACACTTTTTTTTAAATACGTCTTTTTCATAAAAATCTTTTTAATAAGTATCTGTTGAAATGGAATTTCCTAAATTATTTACCTTTTCATCCTCCTCGTCGCCTTCAGTTTTCCTCTTTTTAGCTTTGATATCATTTTTAAGTTTCTTTTGTTTACGTTTTTTGACGTCTTTACCAGTTAAGACGGTTTCTATTAATTCGGAAAAATAGTCAACCATCTCCAATGTTGCCATGAACACAATCATTTTCCCGCCTTTTTTATTCAGTATGCAATGTTCTACGATAAGAGAGCATAAAGAGACAAGTCTCAACTTCATAGGCACGACAAGGAAGGTTTGGTTAACCGTCGCCGGTAGAACAAGTTCATCTTCAACAATAGCTGTTTTTAGAGCATTTTCAAACATACTAATCTGTGGCTCTGCTATTTCTTCCTTTTCATCTTTCTCCTCTTTTACTTCTTCAACATTATTTTTAACGTTCATTTCTTTTTGTACTTTAAAGTACTCGTAATCAGAGTCACTGTCGCTGTCATTATCTTTGTCATTGCTTATATTAGTTTGTTTTTCGTTACTTTCACCCTTAACTTCATCTTTCTTAAATATATCAGGATGATTGGCACCGTTAAACGCTTTAAGACCTATAGAAAAAGCAATTATTATAAGATTAACATAATAATTTAAGATATGTACTTAACTCTAATACATAATAGTCAATACATGCCTCCTCTACTTTTGACTGCCGTATCTTCCTTTTTCGTAGCTGATTCGTTATTATCTTGTTTACTTTCTTCAATGATGGCTGGGGCTGGTTTTTTCTTTTTGTCATTCGTAATTTGCTCATTAATTTTTGTATCTTTTTGTTCATTAGTTGGTTTAAGTGAATCAGCTACAAGTGCTTTTCCATCCGAAGTGTCGACAAAAACTGGTTCTTTCATTGTTATTCCAGCCAAGTTTTCAACGGCCTAAACATTTACATCATTACATTATATTAACTAAATTTTAAATATAAAAAATTTAATTTAACTGTCTTATTTTTACCTTAGTTAAAGTTGCCGACAGTAAAATGGTTTGTCTTTCTTTAGATATAAATATATCAGTCAGAGGATGTTTTGAAACAGTTTCCTCCTTATTTGTATCGTCGTTTAAACTTTCGTCTTTTTCTGGTGGATCTCTTATAATGCTTTGTTTGACTAATGCCATAGGATCATATGTAGCGTTCTTTTTATGGTCTTCGATAGCTTTAACTATGGCCGCAACATCTTTTTCATAACCCATATCTAGTAATCTATCTGCCTCATCTAATATTAAACATCTAAAATGTTAACAAGTAATCATAAAGATATTGTAAACGAAAACAAATCTTTTCAATGAAATTGTATTCCAAATTTTAGTGTCTTACCCGGTTTTAGCAAAATTTAAAGAATGAGTATGCCTTAAGTGATCGTTTATTCGACCTGGGGTACCTACTAATATATTCAGGCCTTTCCTTAACCTGGCCTTTTCAGCTTTTCTCTTTTGTCCCCCACTGAGCAGTCCAGGGACGATCCATATGAATGGCTAAAATTTTATGATATTCATTAAACCTTGTATAAATTTAAAAGCTTTCATGTATGTTGGTTTTAATTTTTATTTTTACATGATATTTACATCCACATTGAGATTTTTTATTATTATTTCTTCTTAGGTTAATAATTCATTTTCAACAAACTGGAAGCCTGAATTGTAACATCAAGTCCCAATGGAAATGGAATAATTAAACATGTGTCATAAATCCATACATTTTTTTTTTCGTTTTTCTACATTATTTGATGTAATATTTACTTCAAATGGAGTATGAAAACAGAACTTGTGGGTGAAAATGAGAGTTGAACTAGTTTATTATTTTTCACTCACAAAAAATACAAGGTTAATAACTCAGGCCTCAGAATCACAGACTCAATAGAAAATCTATTGTGTCGTGGACCAATCGGGCCATTCGGGGCTCAATGGGTTATTATTACAGCTAATTGCATTAAAATACATTATTAAACTAACATGCAATAATTCCTTTATAGGACAAAATCTGAATGCAACACTGTCATTTTGAGAATGTATAAATACCTATAACATACCTATACCTAAAACAAATTAAGAAATAACTTTCAACAATAAAAAAAAACACAATAAAACATATAAAGCAGTAAAAGTATAGTGGGTTTAAAAATATTAATATAGATAATATACAAACCTTAGTAAGCTTAACAAATAGTTCATATGTTTGCACGGCAAGTTCTCTAGTGGGAACAACAACTACAGCTCTGACACCATCATGTCTATTTATTTTAGGCCTTATAGCTTGCAAACCTTCAATTACTGGCAATGCATATGCTAAAGTTTTTCCAGAACCTGTTTGTGACCTATTATAAAAAATAATACATAGAATTTTTTGTGTATATAGGTAGTAGTTACTCTGTGATTTTGGAATTGAGTACAATATACTAAAAGAAACATATTCATTGAATCTGTTAATTATAATAGTAAGTATATGTTTACTTTTATAAATTAAGATAATTTTAATTGAATGAGGGCAAATTAAAAATAAGTTTTACTATATATAATACAAATTATCACATAATTTAAAGCATGACATCCTCGCTCTTATCCCCATGGTGCATCATTATTTAATTTCAACTTTTAACTCTATTTCAACACTTTTAGGGTTTGTATAAAACTAAAGAAGAGATATTATTTTAATACCAACTAACATAAATACCTGATTAAAACATCTCTTCCTTGTAAAATAATAGGTATTGCTTTCTGTTGTACTGTCATTAACTCACTCAAGTTCAAATTTTGTTTAAGATTTGCTATGCTATGGGGATGAATATTTAAGTCGGCAAATGTTGTTCCAGCAAACACTTTTTCTACAACAGGCTTTACTGCTCTCTGGCCAATTCGAGGGACGTCTGGGTTATTTTTAAATAGTGATGATATCCAGCCTCCGCTCCTTTGTTTTTGTTTTATCACCATCTCGTCTGTCACTTCTTGGTAATTTTTCCCTTGAAACTTTCCTTTGTTTTCAGCGAGGTCACGTAAATTTGTCTCCAGATTATTTCCTTTTTTAACAGGAACCTCAGTTGGTTTTTCAAACTTTGATGCAGAATTGGCTGTATATTGATTGGTAAATTTTTTAGGAATAGCATTTTGTGGACGTTTTCTCGCCATTATCTTCCCCGAATAGTTTGGTTTAGAAACAAACTTATATTCTCCAACATTCTTTTGAGTTGGTTTCCCTTTAACATTATTTCTCTGAAACAACACATTGTGTTAGTATATGGTATGGCACTTCACGGTAACGCAAATTAATTTTGTATATACTTTTTTTGTAGTGGTGATATTTAGTTGTAAATCTTCCATTTTATGTGAATAAAGTATACAATTTCGACTCAGAACATTAAAAAAGAGGTTATATCCACGCTGTGACACTTTGTTTACAAATTCACCCACTGCATGAACGTGTCAATTTTGACAACTGCTTGACATTTGACATCCCAGATCACTGATATCTGCGTTCCTATCATCGCAGTAGTCTACTGCGACAAGACTGCTGTACTTGCTGCATGCTGTACTTAACATATTTCACAAGTTGGAACTTGGAGCCCGCAGACCGCAGCTTCACTCGCGTGGTACCTGGGCAAAAGGAGCCCACCTACCGCGCAAATCCAGATTATAATTAAATTAATGTATCGTTGCCCAAATTTCTTACAAGTCACCTGATTTTTCTTTAAAAAAGTAACAATAAAAATCCATACATTCTTACAAACGTTATATTTGTATTATTATTTATTATAATATTAGGAACAATAAACTACAATCGATCGCATCTTAATCTTCTTAATACTATTATAAAGGCGAAAGTTTGTAAGGATGTATGGATGTATGTATGTTTGTTACTCTTTCACGTAAAAACTACTGAACCGATTACAATGAAATTTAGCACACATATAGAGGGTAACTTGGATTAACACATAGGATAGGTTTTATCCCGGAAATCCCACGGGAACGGGAACTATGCGGGTTTTCCTTTGAAAACGCGGGCGAAGCCGCGGGCGGAAATCTAGTATATTATAATATCTTTATCACAGAATAATTGCTTTTTTTTCGCTTTTTACAGTTTAGTGGTTTCTCAAAGCAATATTTAAAGAAGCACTAAGCAGTTAGGGATTATCGATTAAAAGCTTACACGCGTGTTTTATGTGATGTGAACTTCAAGAGGATCACGTGCTGCCACGTGCCGACAAAACATTACTTTATAGAATCTATAGGGTGGAATAAATATTTGTCGTTTCGAAAACCATACATAAAACATGTAAGCCCTCGAATTATATCATGAATGGAGTCATTAGTCGGAAACAAAAATCATGCGCAGTTTGAAAATAACGTATGTGCAAGATTGGGTAATAGTCACTTAAATTTTTAGTAAAATAGTTTAGAATATTATGTACGAACTACGAAGAGAACATGTAATATGAAAAAAAGGATATAATACAATGATTTTTTGAAAGTAGTATAAGTAATATCACTTGCTCTGTGGTAAGTAATGAGTTTAAAATATTATTGCTTGAATAATACCAGTTTTTAAACTCCAAATTAGAATAATAATTATTATTATCTGTGATATAACTACTAAACTGTTAGTACTTGGTTAGTACTTAGGTAGTTAACGCGCACCATATCGCGGGTGTCAACTCTTTATAAAAAGCACCAATTTTAAGATTATAAGGAGACGTAAGACCCAAGCGTAAGACGTTATTTAAAAACTACAATAAATAATATAAAAAAACAAGAGAATAAAATAAGCTCTCAAAAAATAAATGGCTTTAACTACATAAAACTGATAATATTATGGATTTTTATTATTTAATGATCCATCCCTCCTAGAGTCACAAGTCACAACGGCATCACGGGAAAACATTCTAGTGTAAATAAAAACTTCAGAAAAGTTGCGTATGAAAAAAATCGCAGAAACACAAATCACAATGAATCTGATGGAAAAAAATATAATCCGTACACTTAGAATTCAAACATAGTACGTACATAAGACGAGGGTCGAGCCCAGAGGTGTGAGGGCACGACGTGATTACCGCCGGCCACCCGGGACAACCCTCGCATGGGTTTATATATGTATAATATTGCATAGATATGAATTGGGATGAATTCTTTCTTTTATATTGGACATGTCGTAGCATAATATGAACAAGTTGTGTGATAGAGGCCGATGTCTTAGCGAAGACTACTGATTAAGCTCCTAATATGTAGGTATTATATAACTATTTATTGTTTACCTTGCATATTGCTTGAATTTTTTTTATGAACAAGAAATAATTAAAAAAAATTCGAGTGACGGTGTGCATTCGCCATTTACGTAGAGCATAGCAATGAAATAATAAGACAAAATATACACTCACGAAAATAGCATTCCCCGTGAGGATGTGTACCTATAACTCATGTATAATTGTTAGTATAAAAGCGAAGTACAGTAAATATTGAGATATTCGAGAAAATCCTAAGAGGTAAACCTTAGACTGCTATTCTTACAAAGTAAAATAGATAGAATTAGGTTCAGGTGATGTATAGAGTCTCGATTAACAGGTACCTATAGGTAATAACTAAATTTGAAAATCTGTATACCAAATTCAATGTAGATTTAACTTTAAGTGGGGCTATTGAAACTAGCAGCTGCTCGGTGACATCAGATTCGAAAGGTGCAGTTCAAGAATTGAAGAAAATAGCCATATACATAATATGCCAAACCTCGCTCAGCCATGTTACCCATGGTAACCACAATGTAGACATGTAGTAGGTACCTACTCAATAACAAGTTGGCTAGATAAAAAAAATAGGTTTTTGTCGAAATAAATCTGGTATATCTACAATAAAAAGCATTTACCAAAACAACTTCTAGGAATATGACATTAAAAAAGCAGTTTAAATTTTTTCAAGGAGACAACTTGATTAAAATTTGTATCGCTCTAGATAAGATTTTAATTTGGCAAGACAGTAAAATTGCTAAATACCCATCGCTTGCTGCTCTCTACAGCTTTTGAAAGAGGCTAAAGCAGTAGCAGTAGTTAAAGTTCCAAGGAAAATGCATAGGGCAAATAACCATACCGCTCAATCTGCTGAGAAGTATTTCTGCAGAGCCATAAACACTTCTGAACTCAGTAATAAATAGCCGTCAATCTCCTGAAATTCTGAATTTATTTCATTGCCGAGTGTTTTTATGTCAAAAATCGAAAACAATACAATTAAGACCTTAGAATTAAGACATAGATTCTGTGAAACAACTGGGAACTAATTGTACCTTGTTTGATGGTACAATTAGTTCCCAGTTGAACTAATTGTTTCTGTCGTAGTAAACCTTAAACGAATATCGGCTATATAGATGGTAAAGCGACTTGTTAGTTTGGCGACAGCGGAAAAATCTTTCTCTTTGTTACGAACTAAGGTTACGAAAAACAAGTCATGACTTAAGAGCTAAGCCACAGAGCTAAGCTTAAGAGTTTAAGTGGTTGAAGAACCTCTAACTGTCTAGCATTTCTCACGTTCATAAAAAACATACCTATTGAAGTACATAATATGTAGATGAATTAATGATCTGGTGTTTCGGGAGCAGTTGTAAAAACAATGAATTTTGTAATTTAAGATTTAAATATAGATATAGATTTGAAGTAGACCTACTGTAGGTATATAAAGAAAAAAATCCAGACGTCACCATAGATAATCTTTTATGTCAATAATAGAACAGCTCATGTTAGTTATTGTCATAAACGCTTAATAGTTTACCTTTTCGTTATTTCAAATAAGTTTTTAAAAGCTTTAAGCGATGGCATTAAAACCCACAACATGCAAAGAGGCTATTGCGCGTTGGGAAAAGAAAACTGGTGAATCGGCTGCTGAAGCCAAAGTAATAGAACTGCAGTTCCAGTGGCCACCGATCGAAAAGATGGATGGCGCGCTTTCCACTCTTGTTGCTTGCGAGTATGTTATTTTTTTTTATATTATTCGATATTATGAAAAAACAAATATATAAGATAAGTTTAATACAAAATCATGGAAGCTAAAAGATTTAAGTAAGAGCTTTTTCAGAGCTTTTTTTTTATTAGTTCAATAATCCAGGATTTTTTTTTAAAACTTTAGTACCTACCTATACAATGTTGCTAAGTATAGGTATATAAAAAGGTACATTTCTAATTTCATGTTGAAGGCGTTTTTGGAAAATTTACCCCGTCGATAATAATTTAAGTACTGGAAACAATTACTTTGTTTTGCAGGAAGTTGAGTCTGTCATCCAACATGATAGATAAAATTGCAGGCATCGCTGGTATGAGAAGTCTTAAGATTTTATCATTAGGAAGGAACTATATCAAGACCTTGGCTGGAATCGTAAGTTGCTTTTTTAATAATAAAAAATGTTATTGTAATTAACGACATACTAAGCTACTTTTACGCAATTTTGTTCATCTAAAACCCGTTGATCCGATCTTCACTATTTCACCTCGGTCGTTTCATTGATTTTCTTTATAGTTTCACTTAACTATCTGTTTCTTGTGTCCTGCGGGTCCTGCCTAAAAATTATTGCATTTTTTTTCGTAAGGAAACAGTGGCTGATACGTTAGAAGAATTATGGATAAGTTACAATCCGATTGACAAGCTGAAAGGAATCGGTGTTATGAAGAATCTACGGGTCCTGTATATGTCCAATAATGTAGTCAAAGAGTGGGTTGAATTTAACAGGTTACAGGTAGGTGTCACTTACAATTCTACATATTGATATAAAATATCGTTACAATTCAAAGCTTTTTTAGGAGGTTCAGTCGGACTGAAAGTTTTAATTAAGCAATCCAATCCTAATCCATTAAAAAAAATATTGTAAAATGGTTCAAATTCCGTATTCAACATTCGTTTCTATTTTTTCAAATTTTCAAAGACTTTTCTAATTTCTAGTTTGTTTTAGATTTATCGGTATTTGATTTTTCAGGAGTGCTCTTCTCTAAGAGATCTGGTTTTCACTGGAAATCCTCTATGTGAAAATATGGCGGACGTCGATACTTGGCGTACCCAGGCTTCCAACCGTTTGCAACAAATTACTAAACTCGATGGCATTCCTATACTGAGGGATACTGAATAAATTTTATGAACCTATTATACACCTTATAATATGAATTGTTATTTTAAGTTTATTTAATAAATTAAATACTAGTCTGCTTCCAGGTGCTTCTTTTTTCCATTAGGTAAAATCTATACCTACATATTACCCTGTAGAAACAAATCTTTAGACTACGATTTAGATTCGTTACCTAAATCATTTTTTAATTCAGTTCGATCTAAAATTACTAAGTACATAAATAACTATTAACTTTGTAGTTTACTGCACACGTTTTTATAGACAAATACTAAAAATTAAAATCTTTTCGCTAATAGGTATGTCCTGGCTCAGTTCGATGAAAATACATAAAAAAAGAAATCACGCATGAAATATAACAGTACAATATTATAGTGTTGTCCGTCCACTATTACGATTCGTCATACGTCTGAAAGCCGACGTAATAGCCTGATTAATTCGCGGCAAAAGGAAATACGAATTGGCGAGGGTCGCAATTGCCGACGGAAAAGTCCCTCACTGTAGTCGCCCAATGGCCCTGCTATTGTATTGCCTCTAATAAAATTTAATGATGTAAACGGATAGCGCGAATTTATCTAACTTCGTAGAGCCCTGAGAGACGGTCGTCGAGGGGAAATCAATTAACGACAATATTATCTGTCGGAGATTGAATTATTGCTACATGATAGCTTTGAACACAACTTGAAGGGTTTTAAATTATATAGGGTAAAAAGTATTTGTCTCTTAAAATAGACAATTAGGTTATCATGCCTCTTATTGTTTGAATATAAGAAATGAGAATGATAATATTATAATCATTTTAAATGTCGAATTTTGAAAATTATTTAAGTACTTTGTGCTCGTTCTTTGTTTGTACTGTGTTCATTATTAACTAGTACCTAAGTAATAAAGATCTACCCTTTTACTTTGAAGCGAGTAAAACTATTTCTTATAAGTCATTTTATATTTAAAAGGCCATTTCATTACCCTTAGAAATTGATTTAGATGCTCGGTTTAATATAAGAATCGCGTGTATCCAAAACCATAATGATATTACACCATAGGTGACATTTGAATGGCATTCAATAATTTAATGGAACTCCGACCATTGTGTGCTTTTGGTAATGGGCCGATAATTGTTCGGCCAAACAGAAATAACTCTGTTAATCACAATGAAAGTCGCACCTTCCCTACATATTTGAGTGCTTGAGTGCCGGCGGTCATTATTTAATTATTTACATGACAATCGACCCAATTTTGATTTCTATTTGACATTTCGATTACATACAGTATTGCCGCCGGCGAGCGGCATTTTGTGACATCTGTCCTCGAATGTGTTACGAACTATAAAATTCAATTTCCCCAATCGGCTATCGGCACATTTATTATTCATAGACCGGTACAAAGAAGCCCGGCCACTAACAGATGTGATGTTTTACGTGAAGGAATATAAAGATCACAGCGTTATAACATGATCACTGAGGGACTTGAATTTAATATGACATTCATATCCAATAAAATTTGCTTTCGACATGACTAGATAAATATAGCAATCTGCAAATATGCTCTCAGCCGTGAATAAACAATAGCATCGCGTGATATCTTTTTCTATTTCTTCATAACCGTCCATAAGGTTTCACATGAAAACGATACGGAAAGGGTTCGAATCGAATCGTCGTAAATAATTTTGCACGTTTGTGAACGATATGATTGCAAGGTAATTGGCAACAGATTATGCTACTGAACGCGTTTAATAATGGATCAATCGATGTCCACTTTCGTAATAGCTATATCGTAGCAGCTGGTTAAATCGTGTGATCGAAAGCGGCCACTCGCTCTGTGGAGCCAATAAATCAATCTATGTCGTCGGTAATGCACAATCCATTTACTCGCATGTAGCCTAATTGCTGTTAGCGCCGCCCAATGGCCACATTAGCCTGAAATGTTCCCCATACGCCCGCCCTCTCGGCCCCTTCAGAAGCTAGCACACAAACGGCCCAAATAAGCTTCGTGGACTATAATGGTTGATTTTCTAGCTCACAAAACAAGCCGCTGCAAATACAGCAGCGCTTACGCCACTTAAAGGCGGAGAAAATGGCTTAAGTGCTTTCTCTATTATACTTAAGGTCGTTCGTGAAAAGGATAATTTTCAACTCTCCACCGCCCTTGCTTAAAAGGACAGCATTGTGTGGATATAACTTACGAATTAATCCTAATGGTATTATTTAAATTTTAGATCATACTCTTGAATACGTTGAGGTAAATATTTTTAATCAGGAATCGGATTTAAATTTTGAATATTAAAAATATAATTTCATACTTACGTTTTCCCTATCTACATATAGTTATAAGAAATATATCTAGAGCTGTCGCTGTCGCTGTCGCTTATCGATTTTTGAATGCAATTAAAATTATTATGACTAATAGCTTACAAATTAAAAGTAAATTTTATTTCACATATCAACCTGAGCATGTTCACACGTTCCTAACGTCAAGTGAGATAATATATTTTTAAGTTGGGTAACCTATTGTCGCTGCAAGCGGCGAGGGTCGCAAAATAAAGCTTTCCCGACAAACAATAGTTCCGGCCCTTTGTCGCGCTCAGAGTTGAGTAAACAGTAGTTTGAGTGTTGTGAGGTCGGATCGTGGCCTAAGAGGTTACGGCCAGATAACTTGCCGCCCATAACCTTTGTTTGTTTGATATATTTTTGTCTTTGTGGAGACTGCTTGGGTTCGGTGAATGCTGGTACTTCATTTTAAGGACACATTGTAGGTTAAAGAATATTTGTTGTTTTATATTTAGGAGCATAAATTAAGATAAATAATATACATAGGTACAGATAGATTGATATACCTAGCTCACAGATATTTGAGGTAAAAACACAGTAGATAGATTAATACATTTCATAAAAATCAAAATTGTTTCTCGCAATTAAATACACGATCTGAGGTTCCTTAAAACTCGAATCTGCATATAAAAAGAAATTAAACAAACAAACATAACGATCGCTAAAACCATAACAATTTATTCAAAACGGAAAAGTCACGATCGCACCATAAATTACTATCTCAACATTAACACCTACTTTCCATAAAGGCCGATAAACCAAATTTAGTTTTCATGTTACGCACCCCCGGCAGCTACTTATATAATAAGCAATGATCAATGGAGAATAATCCTATTGTGTCGCGAGCACACAAAAAACCGTGTCGGAATTATTTCGCTACGCTCACACTAATATCTCCATTACATTAGCGTACTCGACTTATTGTTAATCCTTTAAATCCACAACTGTAGAAGGCATAAATAAATCATACGTCATGTCGTAAATTTTAAATATATAAGTAGGTACAATAATAATCAATAGAGAGGTAATCTGCATACCTATATATAAACCTGTAGATATTATGTGTACATTTGTAAACAATGAAAAATGAAAAATCTACAGAGTGGACATTGGAAAATCATAGTCACCGTAGCAATTATTTCCTCCTTTCTTGGTCCAATTCAATAGAAATTTCCAAAATATTTCCTTATTTCAAGCTTTATGATTTCTGAAAAACGGAAAAATAGAGAGTTTACGCAGTCGATGTTGTACCTACTGAAAGTTTAACAGAAAGAGACAGTTGTTGCAACAAAAGAAGTGCATGTGCATTCTGCAGCACACATAATAGCTTGTGTTTATTCAATTTAAGTCACTGGCAACACAATGTCGTGTTTTCGCCAGCAGCGTCCCGAGTTGAGTCGGAGCGCCTCCGGGCAATAAAATTAATGAAGCGTGGAGATGGGACCATTTTACTTGTATTATTCGTCTCCTGCGGGCTGAGACTGAAGCGAATGTCCATTAGTTCTGTTTTAACATGTTAGCGATGTTGAAACGTTGTAAATGCGATTTACTTTGCAGAGAGGGTGGAAAAGTAGCTGGAGTGATTCGGTCGCAATCGATAGTTGATAAGATAGTCGGGGAATTTCAGAAAGAGGTTTTTTAAGACGTTACATAACCGAAACAAATTGTTACATTTAAGGACTCGATTGAAAGTAGATATGGAAAAGTGAAAGATATTTTTGTAGTCGATTTAAGCTATAGTCTAATGTTAATTGCTCCTCTTTCCTTATACTTAAAGAGTCTCAAATGCTTTTACCGGATAATAACATATTATATTCATCGTACTTATAGGTACCTTCTGAATGCAAGCAGTAGTAATCTAGATACTAATATTATAAAGAGGAAAAGTTTGTAAGTATGTATGTATGTATGTATGTATGTATGGTTTTCACGCAAAAACTACTGGACCGATTTCAAAAATTCTTTCACCATTAGAAAGCTGCATCTTTACTGAGCAACATAGGCTATATTGCATTTTCAAAAAAATTAGAGATCCTTACCAAAAATGCAATAATGTAACCCAAGGTGTAAAAAAATCCTCAATAAAAAATCTGTCATCGCGTGCGCTGCGGAATCTATTGAAGATAGAACAAAAAAATGTTCTACGGTATTATAGAATGGATCAATATCTACAAGAAAGTCCGCGATACCATATGTCCATCTTCATTAGTTATGTTACTACAACAACTTTTTTACGTTTTCAAAGTAGATAGAAGTGCCGACAGTAATCAAACCATGTTATCGATACACATATATTAATCCTTATCCCATTAAATGATGTTTTATTATAGACTGTTTCAATACCAGCAAAATACTTTTTAAATGAAAAGAATTGGATATTCCATTCAAAAGATATAACGAATTTTTAAAGGAAAATAATAATGGTTCCGACAAATAAATAAATCTCCAGCTATCTCTGTCCGACTTTTATTCTAATTTACCAGCGTTATAATAATATACCGACAAAAAAATTCAAAGCATACCGAATAAAATACCTAAATTTTGCTGACACCTATGAACACAATCAAATTACATTTCTACTTAAAAATATATTAAACTTCGAATAACAAAACTAAACTTCTGAATAAAATACTGAACCTCCGACGAGATTACTGGGTTACTGACAACAGAGGTCATGTCAAAATAATCATTCTTTTACGAATTTTATGAGTTATTTAATTTTCTAGTGTTGGTTACCAAATATATTTTTTAACTCTCAACATTGATGAAAATACCGAAACTGGTCGGACCGCGCGATCGGCTCCGTCGACGCGCAAAAAAAAAATCAAGTTTAGGTTAGGTTAGCCGTTAGGTTAGGTTTCTTAAAAAAAAAAACTACACAGAAATAGGAGCCCCGCTTGGCGGGGCTCCGTCGACGCGCAGAAAAAAATCAAGTTTAGGTTAGGTTAGCCGTTAGGTTAGGTTAGGTTAGGTTTCTTAAAAAAAAAACTACACAGAAATAGGAGCCCCGCGAAGCGGGGCTCCGTCGACGCGCAAAAAAAAATCAAGTTTAGGTTAGGTTAGCCGTTAGGTTAGGTTATGTTAGGTTTCTTAAATTTTCATGAATTAGAATTCATGATTATAGTAAGTACATTTTTGTATTTTTAATAACTTTCTGGACAAGCGCGAACAATAGAAATTTAAGTATAACATTGTAGTAAAAATAGCACAGAGTTTATGAAAAATTAAATGTAATTGATGAATTTCTAGTTGGCAAGTAAAGGTAATAATTACAAAGCATTGTTATCAGTAGAACATAATTTTATATGGTAAAAAAGTATTACAGCAATTAACAGTCATAAGATTTTTTCTAAGATTTAAGTATATCATTCGGTCGTTTCGTCATTTTTAGTCGGACAGAAGTAGTCGGAGATTTAGTATTTCGGGCAGTAAATATTATATTTTTAGTAAGGACATTTTTAAATTTACTATCGGAGCTTTTATTACTACCCATTTTTAAAAGTGTCAATCTACAGAAAATAGTAGGTATACTGTTCGAGCAAGCCGTAGTGCGGGGGTCATTGAGGAATTCTACCAATATGCCTCTTGACGGAACACAGTGGGGTTTTGGTCGGTAGGAATCCGACATAACCCACGGCCCCTCCCCCGGAGTCCGTGGGTATCTATGAAAGATTTCCCCAATAAACAAAAAAAAAAGGCCGTAGTGCGGGACGGGGTAAAGGTGATTATCATGTGATTAAAAATTAAACCTATAGTCCGACCTATAGTAGACTTTTCACTGTAACGATATCGCTATCTATGCGGATGAAACCGCAGGGCATTGCTAGTACATATATAAAAAGCTTGTAATTTTATATCCATATAAAATTAAAAATAGGTACATCAAAGGCCAGTTACCAAATTTAACATTTCACTACACAGTCCAGAACAGCTATAGCTAATCCAGGGGATTATATGGGAACAATTCGCGTGAAGATACATCGATAACCTACCATTTGGTAGAGGAAATGCGAACACAAGTGAATTGTAAGCGAGAACAATGGTTGCATTACGTCGCATTAGCGGTTAACTGATGATCAAACGATTGTGGCGCGGCTTGAGCGCGTCAAGTTTACGCGATATCATCGTAATCCCTCCGTAACCCTATGGTGCGATTCGAAAATAATACTCCCGTATTGTTTACTTAATAATACGATTGTAGAAAGAACTGCACATTTCTGTCTAGATACGTTTGCGCTTGATTAAAAAAAAATCGGGACTTCTATAATGGCCAAAAATACAGCGCTTTCACAATTTCAGTAGTTAATGTCTCTTACTTTATACCTATGAAAAGAAATCCATATCCAATTCAAATTATTTCTTTTCAAATCGTAGGTACCTATATTTCATTTACTTATATTAACAGTTTTGTAAAAGTTAGTAAACCCTAAAATGGTAGTTATCAACATAGTTAAAGATTAATTGTTTAAATTATTTTGAAATTGAATCTAAACATGAACACCGTAAAGTACAATTTGAAAAAACGCTTAATTGTTTCAAAAAGTGTGAGTTCATTACCAGCAAAAGGCATGTTAAGCGTTTAGCTTATCAAAGTTCCGTGGTATGTAAAATTGTTGCAGCGCCGTCGCACGCTCATTACGCGAACATTTGCTACCGCTATTAGCATATCAAATGCCTTTATCTGATGTAACGGCTGCGCACTCGGCCTCACATTAGCCTAAGTATGCTCTAACACGAGACAATAACACGATTAGTGAAATAAATACAGTAACAGGAGCCGTGGATGGGGCTTAGTTATCGATGGTTATCGCCGCGAAGCCGATCGCATCAGTATGAGCTCCGGTTACTTTTGCTTTTAATTTTACAAAATCACACGAGTGTTTGCAATTTAACTTCACTGATGAATGTTTGATGTCCGTTTTTGAAGACCTGGATAATCTGAAATATAAATATGTATGTAAATAAAATAAACGTTCATTGTTTGCCATAGGTACCTACCTACATCTTTGCATAGGTATATTTTAAAAATTAATCATGAATTTTGTTTACAGCTACTTCTCTCCCAACAAACAATTATGCGTTGGTTGCAGGCTATTTTAATGTTTAAGGTACTACTATTGATTTATAATGGATTCAGTTATCATTAAAGGTGGTTCAGTACACTTATTTTTTCCAAATGCTGCTTTTGTGAAAGTTAAAGCATTGTCTTGATCCTACTTTACAGGATTAGGCATACCTATGTACTAACCTTTAATGTGGCTACATAAGAAGAAGGCTACGGTTCAAGCCAAGTTCAAGCAATGTAAATAATTTCTACATACCCCTTACATCAACATATATCCTATACAAAGTATTTGCTACAGATAATTCGCGATAAAGTTTTATGAGGCTGTTACGTACAATAGACAGGGAATACGGCAGAGGTTCGGAGCTTTAGTGCATCCGATTTCCATACAAAAACTTCTATTTCCCGAATTAAATGATACGAAAGGGCATAAAATTGCGGGAATATTATCCAGAACTATAGGTACCTAAAGCATTAGATCATTATTATTTGTATTCGTAATGATGTATTTTCTTTTTTACTTGGCTATATTCTCCTTAGATTATTAATTCTAGAACATTGATTGTTTGAAGAAAATAAAAGCTTTATTTTACTTAATGTGCGCAGTATTGAAAACTTTATTGGATTAATTTTTATTGGATTCCCTGTTCTTTAATTTTTTTTTTCCGAATTTCATTATTTTACCTGTATTTAGATTTAATATCTAGTTAGGTAACATTAGGTAAAAATCATTAAATTAAGTCTTTATTTTCATGTACTTATAAAGTTATAACGATAGAACGTTACTAGTTATTATATTCTGTGGTAGGTACTTATAATTTATTTATAAACGTACAAATCATATTTGAAGAAATATCAAATGAAAAGCTCTACCTAAACCAAAACAATGTCTACCAAAAAATAGTAAATAAAATAGCTAAGGACTCAGTATCAGTTCATAAGAAAACTGTTCAATTTATCGTAAAAGCCGGGCACGAACGACATAGCCGGAGCACATCAAGCCAAACTTGAGCCTAGCAACTTGTGCCATCTCCTGAGGAAGTGATTTGTCAGCGCCGCCCCCTCTCGATTGAATAATTCAAATAATCGAGGTATTTATATGTAAATAGCGGTCTACATCTCCATTCGAAAGGGCCGATCGGTACATAAATTTGGCAAGACGACGCGAAAACTGCGACACACCACCGATCTGATTTATACGCCAAGTTTTGGAAAAAGTGGCTCGCGTCAGGAAATGTTTGTCTAATCGCGTTTATTGCTCCGACCCGGGATTTTGCGCCCGACGGCACATCGGGGCTGAACGATCGCACAACTATAACGTTGATATGAAAACAATTTTATTGCTAGATATGTGTTAAATATACAATAGTTCTTAGATAGTCGTAAAATAGTTAGTTGAGAGGGAAAATATTTTTCGACTAGATTAAGCAGTAAAACTATTTATGAACCACGGTAGAGCCTATGCGACACAACAATAATATAAAATTTAATTATTGTCATGGACACAAAATACTCTACAATAGCAAGTTTTTGTAAAATAATATATTTTCGCCTCAAACTTCAAGCATCACTTCATTCCCATAAAATACCTAAAAACATATCACATTAAATGATAAAATGATACGCGTTACAAATTCGGAGCGTTCAAATTAATTAGAAAATTAAGTATTAATAGCGGCAGAGGGAGCTTTCAGGTTCAATATCAAAGGTATTACGGTTTCCCGTAACGAATATCATATGTTCGTGGCACTCTATTAGTCACTATGAACGGGTAAACTCATCAATCATCCGCTGGGCTGGGTAAAGTGTTAATCGCACGTACTATTATTGTTCTTTGTTAGGAATGTAATTCGTTTACTATTTCTTACCACATTTTACTTATCGCTGATAATTATGCCGCATGTGTACTTCAATGATTGATCATTCGGAATTATTGATGCGACGTTCGGAGATGTTGTTATTTTTTACTTCATTGCTTTTAGTGAAATAATTATTGATTGCGATGAAAAAGTAAAGGTGGCGTAAATCAAATGGAATTGACAGCGCTTACAAGCGGTTTGCTTAGTTTAATTAATTTCCTGATCGATGTAACTTCTATTAGTTATTATCTTTTGTTTCATGATTAATATCTACACCATGAAGAAAAAAGCTATCTTTGTAACTATACATTAGAAATCAATAGTACTATTAAAGTTACATAATTATATTAAAACAAAACAAGGAATGTATCACCTTGATTCGCATATACTTCTTTTTATAAATTTTATCGAGTCGCATCTGTAATTACAAATGTTTCTGCAATTTAACAGCTATTCTGCAGTTCTATCATGTACCTACAGAGTTGTTTCATATAATAGTAAAAGAAGAAAACTCATACAACTCAGTTCTGTTGGAAACAGAGAGAAATAAGTAAGTGAGCAACAAAACGCACTTTATCAGGTGGCAGCCGCTTTATCTCGCTAATGACCAACCCCTCCGCAGTAATAAAAGTCGATATCAAGCTTCCATTCGACCTCAATGCAACATGTTTTGATACTTTTACATTTAAAAATACATCTAAATAAACCCCTTAAAAATGCTATGATGGAAGTTTTGGGTCATATTTTAAATTATTAATATGTATATAATTTGTTGAGACTCATTTATGATATTCATCTATGAAATAGGTACTCATATATTTTTTTGTTCTGGATATAGCCTATAATTGAAAAAAAACAATAATGTTGTGTGGTTTTATGGAACCACGGTAAAAGTGAAACTTAGGCACAAAATTATCGTATTTGTACGATAATGACTCCGAACACTGCTTTATACCTACTCGGCAGCCGACCGTCACGCGACATGCGCTACACAGACCAAAAAGTTTGAGACGATGTAATAAAAGTTTCACTTTAAAAAAAATAATTAAAACTTAATTAAAATTATGCCTAGGTTTAAATATTTTTATAGTTGTAACAATTCCAACAAATGAAGTCATCTACGTAGGTAAACATCTCAATTGGAATTATATATCATGTTATCTAAAAGTCCAGTAAATCGTGTAAGTAACACAATTTTGCAATGTGTTCCTTTACTAGGTAACGGAAGTGACAAAAATATTGAACATCGACATCAAGATTAGTTGATCCCTCTATATGGCCACTGAAGCGCGGTTGAGAATTAGCGGCAGCGGGAAAGAAAAATGATTGTGACAGTCCGGCGAACACTGCTAATGGAGTCTGCGTCTGCGAAATGTTTCCACTTACATAGAGGGCGCTGGCGAACACACCTAGTACATTTCGCAAATAATTAATAACTTTTACATTGTATTTCGGGTCACAAATTCGATTGTGTGGTTGTTGCGAAAATTATGGGAATATTAGTCGACATCTAACTGGGAATGTTTACAAAAAACATTTAACGAAATTAAACGATTTTTATAAAGCAGCCGCGAACTTCGTGTAGAGTATAGTGTAGTTAAATAGTGACATGTTATAGGTTATAAAATAAACGAATCCAAACCGAATTTAGTTGAATCTACACCGATATAATGGAACAGTTATCTAATTTCAAAAAATTTGGTATCGGTTTTTTTCTTAAATTCGTTCTTATATATTTCCAATCTCTCTAGTTAATAACGTAGAAATACCAACTTATTAATAATAATTCGTCAAAAGTTCTAATCCTAATTTAGATATCTAAATAAAATATTATCAAATGCCCCTAACAAGTAGGTAAACTATTAAAAAAATAATTAAACTACCTATTATCAGAACTAGAATGAAATCTAAACATGTGTCTACGGCATTTGTAAGCATTCACCATACCAATGTTATCATAGAACAAAGAAATACATCTATTTAACACCATGAAAGCTCCGATAAGTATCTTGAAATTCAAATCACCAATGCAATTCATAGAGGGTTACACAAAATAAGCTGGAAAGCTCAAAGCAATAATAGGGCTCCACCCCAAAGATACAATGCCGCACTCCCCTCACAAATTAAGTGTAAAACAAACCTAATGAAATTTAAATATCTTTCGACGAGACTGTAATAACTGCACAAATAAAATCATGTCGCGGGGGAGAGTAATCGCTTCTATTGTGTACACATTGTACGAAAATGTGATATAGAAAGTTGGAACCTTGTCAGAATAATCCGACAGTGGGTTTACGGTATATTATTTTGGAACTTGCAGGCATGATGAGTGTGACAAGGGTGGAATACGTTAAGGAGGGGCGGGAATGCTCTCTAGACAGTAATAGGCTCTCAGTGTAGACATACCTCTTATTGTTGTCTCGTTAACAGATAATTCAGTACATTACAGTAATACGTTTAGTGGTCTCATGCGAAAACAGGGAAATCTGGGAGGATTTGCGTAGTTGCTACTTAATTTAATGTCCTTGATGATATTGTAACTTGTAACGAGATAATTTACGTGCTTTATATATCTCATATACTGTTTTTAGGGATTGTGATGTGATTATTTTAGTAATGAAAAATATTTTCATTTCGAGTGCACGTAGGACCTTATACCTACAGCTTAGATGGGTAGGTAATAAAATATACGAACACTTCATAACCACCGGTCAATTGTTAAACTAATTCTGTCGCAAGATTCGAGTAAAATATTCAAATAATTTTTCAAAAACACGTTTTCACCCCTCAAAGGGAAGGATACTAATTTCCTACCCAGTCTGAAAGAAGCTTCCTTTCAAGAAGTGGAAAAAAGTTACAATCGAAAAGGAAATTTGCGTTTTAAATCCTCTAATGAAGCTGAGAAGTTTATAATGGAGGGGTGAAAGGCTGCAGACAAATTGAGGAAAAAACTCTGAGCGAGTATCTTTAACGAGAAATGTTGACTCGCCTTCATTATCTTGCCACGAATGCAAAACATTCCTTTTAAAATTAGGTTTTTATTTATTCCATTTTAGACTTGTTTTGTGCGACGCACTTTAATACGTAAATGGTAATGTAAATTGCGTTGTAGATTTATGAAGGAAAAGTGGAGTGGTTAACTTGGTGACTGTTTTATTTTCCTGTAAGTATATAGGTTATAATATTTTTCATTTAAATTATAAAGCTATACTTTTTTATTAGAATTAAAGGTATCTAACTATCTACATGAAGGTTTTTTTTATATAGGTAGGTTATTCCACACTGACCACGAGCGATGATCTATATAAGTAACTAGCTGAGCCACGCGGTTTCACCCGCATTGCTCCGCTCCTGTTGGTCGTAGCGTGATGATATTTAACCTATAGCCTTCCTCGATAAATGAGCTTTCTAACACCGAAAGAATTTTTCAAATCGGACCAGTAGTTCCCGAGATTAGCGCGTTCAAACAAACTCTTCAGCTTTATAATATTAGTATAGATAAGAACCTATAACTTACGTAACGTACCTATAAATTGATTTAAGTATATTTTTTTAACTGAAAGAGAACTTGTAAAGTAATAATTTTCTATGTAGCTCGTGTTAATGTATCTGTCGCAGTCACCTGGTTGAATCTGCTATTTGATCAAAAAACTAGCACCTTCATTGAATGACGAGATACTCCAATATAAATATTATCACACTTCGTATTCAGATATACATGGGGAAAATATATAAAAGAAACAACACATTTTTTTATATCAAAATTTATTAAATACTAGCTGTGCCCGCGACTTCGTCCGCGTGGAATAGTGACTGCATAGTAGTTACTACTTAACACACAATTGAGTAAACACGTCTTGAAACACGTACTATCACATACAACTAAATTATAAGTAGGTACTTACAGATTATTATGTAACAGTTAAGAAATAAAATAAATAATAACACAAAAGAACTGCTAGTAAAATTTATTACTAAACTGAGCTATAAAACTTAGGTACCTACAGAAGAGTTCAAAATTTCCAGGATGTGGTTATTCTCCCGCTCCTTCTACTTTCACAGACTTTCAACTTTTCCCTTTCACCCCTAGTAAATGGCAGAACCGATTTAGATCTAAACCATGTCTAATCATACCTATATATTATGTACATGTCATATCCTTTCGTTTGGTACTCCATTTGGATTATACAGTATCCCCACTATCACCCCAAGGTGCCCTATATGTAATAAACAGATTAACCAATTTTGATAAAACATGACTAATTGTAATTCACACGTCATTTGATATGCCGCTTGATTATATTATTTGACCACATTCGATTATTCATTCCCACTTTTACCGCTATAAATCAATAAATGGATGAACCGATTTTGATTAAATATGCCTCATCATACTTCTCACGTCAGGTCATGCCCTTTCATTTGATATGCCACTTGGGTATATTATTTGACAACTTTTATTCCCACTTTTATACCTATATCCAATAAATGGATGAACCAATTTTGATAAAATATGTCTTATTGTACTTTACACGTCATGTCTTTCATTAGATAAGTCACTTGAGTATATTTGATAAAATTTATTTATTTATTCCCACTTTTACCCCTATATCAAATAAATCGATGAACCGATTTTGATAACATTGGACTACTTAATTGTTTCTGACAGGTCGTCTTTTTTATCTTATATTCATTATATATCACTTGGGTATAACAGACAGCATTCGTTTTTCTCATTCCCACTTTTGCCCTACATATAATTATTGGATGAACCGATTTTGATTAAATATGCCTCATTATACTTCTCACGTCAGGTCATGCCCTTTCATTTGATATGCCACTTGGGTATATTCGACAACTTTTATTCCCACTTTTATACCTACATATTATATCCAATAAATGGATGAACCAATTTTGATAAAATATTATGTCTTATTGTACTTTACACGTCATGTCTTTCATTAGATACGTCACTTGAGTATATTTGATAAAATTTATTTATTTATTCCCACTTTAACCCCTATATCAAATAAATTGATGAACCGATTTTGATATAATTTGACTTGTTGTTACTGACAGGTCGTCTTTTTTCATTTGATATATCACTTGGGTATAACAGACAACATTCGTTTTTTTCATTCCCACTTTTACCCCTCTACTATATAATAAATGGATGAACCGATTTTGATTAAATACCTATGCCTCATTATACTTCTCACGTCAGGTCATGCCCTTTCATTTGATATGCCACTTAGGTATATTTGACAACTTTTATTGCCACTTTTATCCAATAAATGGATGAACCAATTTTGAAAAAATATGTCTTATTGTACTTTACACGTCATGTCTTTTATTAGATACGTCACTTGAGTATATTTGATAAAATTCATTTATTTATTCCTCCTTTTACCCCTATATCAAATAAATGGATGAACCGATTTTGGTAAAATTTGACTAATTGTTTCTGACATGTCGTCTATTTTCATTTGATATATCACTTGGGTATAACCTACAACCTACATTAACAACTAACATTCGTTTTTTTATTCCCACTTACCCCTATATAATATAATAAACAACTAATGTAACAAAAAAACGCATCTAATTCGTATTACCCGTTAGCGAGCTACGGTGGCACAGACAGACACGCAATACACACATAGCGGACATAACACCCCTCTTTTTGCGTCGGGGGTTAAAAATATAATACCTACGACATAATTTCAAAGACCTTTTATATAGAAAATTTACCTAGAAGTAGCCATAATGCTATTCGTGCAGGTTTTAGACTTATGAGCAAAACTCTAAATAAAGTTCCTTTGGGGGGGGGGGGGGGG